>JAJLWI010000072.1:0-50300 GCA_030674215.1 Kodamaea nitidulidarum | reverse complement strand
AAGATATCAGAAGACTTGCTTATTGGGGTTGATGTCTTTTAGTAATATGCAGTAGGGACGAGGAATAACTCATCCTTGATTTCTACGGTTTCTAGCGATAGTGTTGACTAAATTAGTCAATGCTCTGATTGTTCAATCGATAGTATAAGTAGCTTCAGCCTAGATGCCCACTTATTACGATCTGTATAAGGATAATAATAATAGTCCTGTGTATTCACGGTTTAATAGGGGCAGCAGTGGGTGGAACAAAAATTGCGGGGAAAGTTCAAGTTGTGGATTATTTGGAAAGTCATTTGCGAAGGATATTATGGCAAGACTGGCTTTGTTAGGTTCCCGATCATTTATTCACTGAACTAACTTTTCAACGCCCATCAAGTTCACTACTGAATGATTCACTTGTTTAATGGTATGCCCACTTAATGGTATTCCCACTTTACCCACTTAATGGTTTTACCCACTTTACCCACTTAATGGTTATACCCACTTTACCCACTTAATGGTTATACCCACTTTACCCACTTTACCCACTTTGATGGTCTCACAGTAATAGTCTTCACAGTAATAGTATTAATGGTTTTTACAATGGTTTACACACATTATTGTTCACTCATTCAGTACTTTATTGTTCACTCGTTCATTGTTTTCTCCTTCAGTTATTTCTTATCTCTTGCCTACTTTTTTTTCACTCGTTAGGTTAGTTTGCTAATGTATTTATCCCAATAATAATGCTAGTCTGTCCGTTCGTTCAGTAATCTCTATAATCATGCTAGTCCGACAGTTGGTTCAGTAATCTCTATAATAATGAAATTTCACTCACTCACTCACTTCACTCGCTACGCTCGTGAAGTTCGTCGCTCTTTCCGTAATCTCTATAATAATGCTAGTTCACTCACTCACTCACTTCACTCACTTCGCTCTTGAAGTTCGTCGTTCTTAAAGTTCGCCGCTCTTGAAGTTCGTCGCTCTTACACGTGCACTATTGTCCCCACTTAGGAATGTGGTACAGAGCAACGGATTTGTGCGGCACACTGACATTCCATTAACGGAGATAGTGAACTGATGTCATTGCCGTTAGGAGCCAAAACAAAGCATCACAGAGGGTGAGCTTTTACATCCAGTCACGATAAGGTAATGCGCGTCCTACACCTTTTATATGAGGGAATTGGGGGTGTTCGGGCGTCCGAATTCATGCCCATGCTTTCCCGATTCGTAAATTTTTTTCAGTGGTAAGCGAAAAAGGGGAAATATGTGCCGCAAAACCGCTCGCCTGTGATGCCTATGTCAGCTGAGAATTAGCGGTACTATTCGCCGTGAGTGTGGGACAAAAGGATAGTAACTGCTTTGTTCCTGCCGGACATATGTGGCCACGACATTTGTGAATGGTTTGTGAGCCATCCGAGGGTCGGCGGGGCATCAGTCCAGCAATGTGGTGTAATCCCCGAAACCCAGTGCTCGGGCTTGCTTTTTGATATTTTGCCGCGAAAGACAAATCACGGGTTTGAGGGGCAGATGCACAGTGGTTAGAGCCATTACACTGTAATGGGCAGGATAAGGTCAGCTTACTCCACTGCTGTCAGCACTATAGGTGGAAACATACATTCCACTCGTATGCTATGCACAGACCGGGTTTGTGTATATTTTACACGCCAGTGCTCCCAATACCACCCAAAAAATCTTGGAGGCATTACCGCTTTGTCCTCAGCCTTATCAACAATACTAGGTGCAGTTTCTAGTGTACAAAAGAGAAATATACTTTTATGGTGACGATTCGCAGCCACGCGTACAGAGCCAAGAGCTTGCCAGTGTTGCACGGGAGGTACACTGAGCGCTGTGAACCGTGCCGGGTCCACTCGCTTATTGCGGCAAAAGTTATCTCCGGCATTTTGGCAGTCGAAGGCAAAGTCACCCGTTTTCTCGCTAATCACAAGGTATTACTCCAAAGGCCAACGCAATGTACCATGCAATGGTACCTGGACGCGGTCGCCGGATTTGCCGTAGTCCATTTATCTCGTTGAAAAAAGGTCATTTAAGTCTCGATTGGGTAAAAGGGGATCACATCATCGGCGCCTCAAGTCTGAAGCAAAAATGTCTCTAGACTATGAGGCTCTGCCTGTCTCATCCTGTCTTCAATGCCTCCCATCATTCAAGAGCCCGTGCAACTCTTTGGTATTATTTATGCACGCCCGCTTTTATATCCATTAAATCGTTGTGCACAAGCTTTTGACACAAACCCGACTTATTGGCCAATCTGCCTTTGGACAATAGCCCACATCTCAAAGACACTGACAGGGCATACGCGGCCCGGTCCGAGGGGGCAAGGTGGCGACCCTGACAGTGCTTCCTCAATAGCTTGCGCCGAGACCGTGTCTTGCGGTCCCATTTCGCCAATGTGGAGCTGCATCGATATTTCTGTGGCACCGGTTTTGTGCCTCTTTTATTTCTAATAATGTAAATTTTCACTCACGACGGCTCCTTTGTTTGGTATATATATCGAATAGCTCCGTTTAGGAGATTTTTCTGTGGCGACTCTTTGGGACATAACACGGTATATCTCGACAGAACTCGCTGAAATCAGAACTCACGGCCATCTCATTCACTCCTTAGGGCTCGTTAGGACAGACCAGCTATAGCATACACTTACTACATTCGATATATCGACCATTGATAAGACATCGATTCATTAAGGTTTGATCACTGGACACTTGGGATCACCATTATTGCATATCAGGTATTGAAGTACTAGATTGGTTTATCAAAGCCAGCATCTTAGTATTCAGACATCTATTTGATAGTATAAGTACAGTTGATAGTTTATACTGCCAATAGTATTATACTACGAATAGTAATATTTCATACGAAAAGGTACTACAATTAGAGTACTACAACCAGAGTATTATTACTAATAGTACCATTACATACCCAGAGTACGACAATAAGACTATTATTACTAATAGTATTATTACATAACCAGAGTACTCATACACCCAAAGTATTCATACCACCCACTACCTAGTGGCATCAGTCTGCATAGCCAGTACTATCCCCTCAGACCAGTTTATGGTCTTCCGTCATTATTCACTTCGTCAGGACCCCGTCCTTATTTATTAGCATGAGCAACACATTGGCAGACCTGCCTAACCTGTCCTTTGAGACAGAGGACACCATCAAAATGAATAGCTCCATCATCCTGTCACCCGTTGTCAACGGCCCCGGATTCGGAATGATGGACCAATTCTACGATCATAACGTCCTGTTTGCCCCACCTCCAGCACTCCGTGCAGACTCAACTCCATCATCATTCTCACTGGCACTGCCTCCCTCATTCCAAGGCTTCAATGCCCCATTTCTTGCCGTGCCTCAGCCCCCCGTGCCCGAACCGCAGTCACACGACTATAGTTTGCCCAACTCGTCGTACTATTCAATCTTCCTGAACAGCCAGGCCACTACTCTGGTCAACCTGTTGCACAACGACGGGTTCAAGACCGAGCACGACGTGTTGAACAACTCGGATCTTATGTACAACTTGACCGAGTTTGAGTTGAACCCGTCTTTGGACCTGATCCCCGACACCATGTACGGAACTGAAACCTTGGACGACTACCTGCATGAAATGCCGCAGTTTTCGCCGCAGTTCGTCCCCGGTTTACCCAGCTCCACCTCGGCACACGAGCTCGGTCATTTCCCGGCAGAAGTCTCAACCCCACACCGACTGCAATACGCTCCGATCACCATCGACGAGTTCCGCCCGCCGCCAGTGATCCTGTTGAAGAACATGCCGTTTTCCAACTCGTCACCCAACTTGAGTGCGCACAAGGTCACCAAGAAGCCGTCGCTCAACCGTATGAGCGGTGTTATGAAGATCGATGCATCGTCACCCCACCTGCGTCTTGCAAACTCCCCCCTCTGCACCAAGTACAAGGGTATGGACGCTTACCAAAACTCGCCGAGCTCGAGGTCTGTGTCCAACGCTTCTAGCTACTCGAACGGTTCACATGACTCTTCTATGCCATCGATGAACACTTTCCGTCACAACTCGGAAATCGCATATCTGCCTTACTACGACCGCAAGGCACTGGTGGACCTGGCCAAGGCCAAACAGAAGCAACCACTTCTGTACCACCAACCCCCACTCCAGATGCAGCACCTGCACCAGTTGCACTTCCAGCTGTTCCACCAGCAGTCGCCCAGACGTATGAGCGAGGAGCTGTCGCATAAGCCTAAGAAGTACACGCGCAGAAGACTACTCCCGCGGTCCAAGAGCGGGTGCTGGATCTGCCGCATCAAGCACTTGAAGTGTGACGAGCAGCGTCCCGTGTGCCTGAGCTGCTCCAAGTTTGGCATCGAGTGTGATTATTCGCCAACAAAACCTGACTACGTTGGTGACAAGGCTTTGAGGAAGGAGAAGTTGCTGGCCATTTCCATGTTGCGTAAGCAGAAACTGGCCACAAAGAAGACCTCCACCAGACTGCTTCGTGGAGAGCTGCAGCCGCGCTTGCAAAACATCATGAGAGAGTAGTGACTCAACGCCTGTAGTCCTAACTTGATACTATGTCTTCGTTTTCGAATCGTCAAAGTTTTTTTCCTGCATTAGTGGACAAGTCCCACTACAGCACCCTATTGGTACAATTGGATGGTGCTGTATTTTTTTATTTTTTTTTTGTTGGCTGCAAATATTGGCTGCGAATTGCGTGCGGCACGTGAATTATATAATGTGAATATATGCTAATATCGCAGAAGGTAGGGTGTAGTGTGAGTTGTTGTAATTTAGGGTGTGATGGGTAGGGTTGGTGTAGATATTTTGTGTGGCTTAGGATGATTGATCCTGCGTCATAATGGATATTTCTGGTGGGGTGTTTATGTGTGTAGCTGATATAGTTGTATTGATATAGTTGTAGTTGTAGTTGTAGTTGTAGTTGTAGTTGTAGTTGTAGTTGTAGTTGTAGTTGTAGTTGTAGTTGTAGTTGTAGTTGTAGTTGTAGTTGTAGTTGTAGTTGTAGTTGTTGCTAGAGTAGTTGTGGTTTTAGTTGATAGTTGATGACCTTACTATATCTAGATACAGTTATCCTGATAGTAATCCCCTTTTTGTCGACCTATTCCCAACCACACTATTCATATGCCTGGTCATACCTCACATATATACCCTCGATTCACAATACGTGAAATTAAACGAAAAATATCGCCTTGTTACGTGCCGCTTCTCCGATTAAGCGATGTGGAGTTTTGTGTAGCCCAAGGAGATTCTTCCGCAGGGGCGTATTTTTTCATTCTCTACTCTCCGATCGTCTATGAGTCTCCAACAGCGATCGCTCGTCTGTTGCAAATTGCACCGTTGGATATGCTCGACTGCAATATCTTCCCATTGAGGCAGTAACTTACCTAATCGGGGAGATTTTGCCGTTAAGAAAGTCACACAACGTCTAACTTGGAGACGAAAACACTGCGTATAGGGGTCCAATCCTTGGGGAAGCTTTCAGCGGAGCCAAAGCGAATTATAAACAATAGTGAACAATCGGGTAGAGAACGTAGAGTAGAAGTTTAGACGAGATGGGCACTGTTAGGGATAATTTGAACAGGCAAAAAAGGAAAGAAGGAATAAGGCGATACGAAAGGCATTAAGACAATAAACAAGGCAATGAGGAGGCACGAAGACAATAAATAAGGCAATGAGAAGGTACCAAGGTAACAAATAAGGTAATGGGAAAGGTAAGACAATAAATAATAGGAAAGGTTGTAAGACAATAAATAAGGTAATAAGAAAGGTTTTAAGATAATAAATAAGGTAGTAGGAAAAGTGAGACAATAAAATAGGCAATAAGACAATGAATAAAGTAATAAGGTAATGAATAAAGTACTGAAGAATAAGGTAATGAACACGAAGAATAATGTAATGAACAAGAGAATAAAGAAAAGAAGCAAACATAAACGAAATAGTCAAGACACTGAGACATCTATCGAAGCAAACTGATACCATCCCCAACACACTCAGAGCATGTAAAGACGGCGCAAAAAAGGATGATCCTGTGTTGAAATACGTATTGAACAGTGAAAGAAACGCCAAGATGCAATATCCACCTTAAACAAACTTTAACAGGTAACAATTCTATTGAATTCAAGTAACCGAAACCTAAAGGACTTGAAGAAACCTTCACAACAAGCAGTATTCGTTATAAGTGTGGACCTATGCAAAAATTCCAAAACAGCCAGGGAACTATTCGTCTATATTTCTAAACAATTTCAGATAAGATCGTTAAACACGCGCAGGCATGATGAAGTGTTCTCACTAGGTAGACGACTACGATGTGTATCGTAGCAATATTTGCTACTATGATTGATATCGGCTATCCGAGATTACGACGAAAACGGTATAACGTTGACGAGGACGCGAAATACTGGCAGGGGTAAAAATTTAAGCGAAATCCAACAGCTGCTGCAAATATTTCCAATCACGCGATTGGACCACAAATTATTCAAGCTAGATGCTTGTATCTTTGCTTTCGGTACTAGGATAGCATGTTACTTTTGGGTTACAATTTCTTCACAAGTTACACATTTTTGGTTAAACTAATGTGCTTGCAGTGTTACCTGCAGTGAATTCACAATGTTACGAATATGGACTTGCATTTCAATTACACACTTTAAATATAGTTGATAACAGGATTTGCATTTACCGCGTAAAATTAACGGTTTTCAAGACCGGGCTGGACATAAACTTCAAGCTTCCCTCCAGGACTCGTCATCCTCGGTAAAAACAGCTGGACTTAGTTGATAAGTGTTTGATTAGCATTCTGCCTACATTCGCATGTAAAGCACGGAACTTCACATTCACATGTCTCAAATCGTCTGTTTGAGCTGTAAAAAATCGTCAATTCAACGGCATATGTTGACAAATGTGCATATACTTCAAATGTGTATGCTCGTCAATCGATCATAAACTGCGTAACAGATGTTCTTAACCGTAGGTTCTCGTAAATTGCCTAACACTCAGATTGTGCTCGTCGATTTTGTACTCACGGAAGTCAATCTTTTTCCCAAAGTCAATTGCAATTTGTGAACGGGAGCAAGAACGGATCACAATTACGAACGTTTGTAATCATTGGATTGAAGCTAACTGGTTGGGTGGCTAATTCTTATACCCCGGCGTTTCCCATTAGGTGCAGATGTACTCAAATTATAAATTGCTATCGCATTTATTCAAACTATAAGTGAATCAAATATCAATTTTCATTATTAGGTCTTCACTATCGCTTGTCTTTCTATAAACCTACAGCGTATACCGCAGGCATATTAATTCAGTCTAAATTCGAGTCTCTTCATTCAACGGAAATTAAAACAGTAGAACAATCTCATTCACTGCCACTTCGCTCTTGCTCACTCCCACTCACTCAACCCCAACCTCTTGCGAACAACAACCTCGCTTTCGCCCTCAACAACAACACTCGTGTCACCATCCTCCAAATCGGTAAGAGTATCCAGATACTCCACCATCGATATGTAATCACCCTCAAACCCAATCCACGGCCCATGGAGCGGATCCACAAGGTACGGGTACGTGTAGTCGGTATATTGCTCGCGTTCTTCGTCAATAGTCAGTGCACGCCGTTTCCTCAACAATAACGAGGTCTCAGAAGATTCCGTTTCCATCTCGTTCTGTACCTCCAGGCCCCCTAGTATTCCTTCCCGTAGACTCTCCTCTCCAACACTACTGTGCCTGCTCCCGTGTCCACTCTCCCTGCTTTCGTCGTCATCAAACTCCTTGTCGAAGTTATCGGGGCTTTGTATCGCACGCAATGCAATGAAGGTGCTCAAGGGGAGGTAGTAGCGCTCAAAGTTCCACAGCACGATCGCCGTGGCCAACAACAACGGCAGTGAAACAGCCGCAAGCAACAACGCACCCTCGAGCGCCAAAGTACCACACATGAACAACTGGAATATCACCAATCCCAACATCACACGCCGGAAAATCATAGGCCACACCTTGCCCGTGGAGTGCGGTGGATGTACGAAGTTGTACACCAATTGGTACTTGTAAACGTAGGCCCCCAACACAAAGTAGGCGAGGCCACTCGTGACAATCTTAGTCAGCACCACCAGGTAAATGAGGATAATCATGAAGATGAGGAGATGCTGCGGGAGAAGGATACCAAAGTCAAACACCTGCGGGGTGTAGTAGTAGGCGCGATAGTCGCGCGGAGTTTTGAGGAAGATGGATTTGAGTAAGAACAACTTCCCGAGGATGTTGAGCACGAGGAAGTCCAGGATCTGCAAGAGCCTCACGGGGAACATGGCCAAGCCCTGGAGGAGAATCAAGTCCACGTAGAAAAGCGAGAGCTTCTTGAGTGACCGCGCCAACTGGTAGGCGATCTTGGTGGTGTCACTGATATACAGCATATAGTCCCAAATGGTCCCGGTGACCATGAACACGAGGAACAAGTTGAAGAAGATGAAGAAGAAGTTCTTGGAGAGCGTGGACAACTCGATGTCGGAGTTCAGTGAGTAGCCCTGGTGTTGCAGGAGATAACGGTAGAAGTACGGCAACAGAATGTTGAGGCACAGGAAGAGCAACGGCGGGAGAATACCCGTGACAAATGTAGTCAACCACTTGGACCGCGAGATGAAGTTTCCAAGAGCAGGCCATACTTTGGTGATTGTCTTAAGGTCCAACAACGTTGTCAACGGCGTCACAAGAAAGATGATGAAACCATAACTGAGCACTATCACAAAAGTTACTAAATACGACTTGACCAACTTTCGGTATGCCGAGAGCTTAAAGCTGTCCCATTTGATATCCTTCGGAGCCGGTGCTAGGCTCACGAGAAGCTTGTAAACACGCGGATCAAGAACGGTTTGCGCAGCCATTTGCGCCAGAGCCACTGAGTCCATAGTGATGAATGCTGACGGCACCTGCTTGAACTCGGGGTTCTGCACCACGTCTATTGTGGACCATTTCGGGTCGAACTTGTGCTGGAAAAGGCGTATTTTGGCATCGAGCTGCTGAAGACTATCCGACAACTGCGTGATTTTTTCCTTTGCACGGAGCTGTGAAGATGTGGGGTCGCAATCGTCGTGTGGAACCACCCGTGGGGGTCTCGTTTGGTTGTAGATGTCGATGACCAACGGTCTGTATGCGGAATATGCGAGTTCCAACTGGCGGATGAGCTGCGATCTCTGCACAAACAACTCTTCCAACGGCGACCAGTCGTAGATCAACTTGACATCCATGACCTTTCCAATGCCGAGGTCCTCGATGAAGTTCTTGAGCACCGTGGGGCTACGCATCAACTTTCGCGGGATGCCGTCGAGGCGGATAGTGCGGTCCGTGATGGAGTTCTGCAGTGCGAGGTACTTCTGGCGTGTTTTGAGAACACGGTTGGTAAATCTGTATACCTCGATATAGACAATCATGGAGAATATGTATGTAAAGAGCGGATAAACCCACAAGAATGGCGGGAAGTTGCGGTCGAATTCCGGGGGGGATGATCTGGACTTTGATATGAAGACGTTGAGTTTGGTCAAGAACCTGGGTATGAATGTGCTTTGTATCAGTTCTGTTTGGGGTGCAAAATCTCCATTGGCCATTCCCAATGGCTCCTTGTACACCAAGATTGCCCTCGCGATACTGGCCGTGATATCGTCCTTATCATAGTTTCCTGTAAAGTAGTATCTTGCGGGACTGAGCACAAAAACCGCTAATATGGCCAATTGCAAGAAGATCCGTATGCCCATCTTGAAAAACGCGAGGAACACGTAAGCGTCCAAGCCCAGGCTGGCGAGTATGTCGTCATCAGAAAGCCTGTGTATCACTGCTATCCACCCAAAGTACTTGCGGGGGAGTGGTTCTAAGTGCAGGTTGCGCCGGAGGGTCCTCACGGCATAGATATGGGGCCATCGGTATCGAAGCACGCAGAAGAGGAGGAGTGAGAGCACTCCGGTCACCAGGCATATGATGAGTTGGGTCGTGAAGACTCGTGTTTGCCCGCGAATAGCGATGGGGTCGCTGGGGTCCATAAGAAAAAGTGACAAATAATTAACGAGAACGAACTTCACGAGCGAAGCGAGTGAAGAGAGTGAGTGAGTGAACTAGAGATAACTGAACGAGCGAGCTGAACGAGCGAGCCGAACGAGTTAGCTAGCACCTATGTAGAGATAACTGAACGAGTTAGCTAGCACCTATGTAGAGATAACTGAACGAGTTAGCTAACACCTATATAGAGATAACTGAACGAGCGAGTGAAGGGAGTGAGTAAACAAACAAAGATGATGAATTAGTGTCTACTATAGAGATAATGAATGAGTGAAGTATATTATAAAGATTTCTAATTAGTGTGTATTATAGAGATAATGAATGAATTTCTATACTTTAGAGGTAATGAATTAGTGTATATTATAGAGATAACGAATGAGTGTATATTATAGAGATAACATATTAGTGTGTATTATAGAGATAATAATGAGTGTCTATTAAAGATAATAATGAGTGTCTATTAGAGATAATAATGAGTATATATTGTAGAGAACGAATTAGTGTCTATTGTAGAGAACGAATTAGTGTCTATTATAGAGATACTGAATGAGTGTCCATACTTTGGAGATATCTAAACGCGTACTCAGCTGAATAAGAGATAACCGAACTAGCAGGTAATGAAGAAATGACTGACCAAGTGAACATGCATGATCATAATAATACAATAAACTGAGATGAAATTGAGAGTATTCAGGGGTAATTATAAAAAGGTTGTGAATAGCTACTTCAAGGTAAACTGGGTCTTTGGTTGCAACTGACGTTAAATATTATAAAGGACAACTGGCGAGAGCAGCGGTGAAAACTGTTACTTTGCTGGAATAACAAGCTGACCCTTTTATTCATATAGTATTAACTGGTGTAGACAACCAAAAAGTACAAAGTACATTGACGAAGTTTACGTTGACGAGAATATTCAAGTGACAACTCGCTAGTTTACATTTGTGTCTTCACTACCACGTGATGGGGAAGTTATGCACAGAGATATCTAGTACTCTTAAAGGTATACCTTGTCTTGTGCTATATAAGTCGGTATTTGGCAGTAATGAATATTTATGAAGTCGGTATTTGGCAGTAATGAATATTTATGAAGTCGGTATTTGGCAGTAATGAATATTTATGAAGTCGGTATTTGGCAGTACTATTTAAGTATATTCATAAGTATCTCTTATCACACCTTACACACCCATTAATCAACTTTCCTTGTATTCCAACTCTTTTGTAGTGTCTCTCAAATGCCCCTTTGATGTTCACCTTTATCTACATTTTGTTCTCGGGTTTAGAGGCCATGAACTGCTAGGAGGACAGCACAGCTCGGAACCATGGCTCATCTGGTTGCGAACTAGTGCAAAGACGTTTTGTCGGAGGTTCGGCAATTAGCCCAGATATATATAGAGTTAAACTTCATGTACTCTGACCTCATCATGTCAGTCCTTTGTCACGACCGTACGTCTTCACTCAGGTGAGCGAAAGAAGTTAGAGAACAGTATAAGGAGAAATTTACTGAGAGTAATTAGTGCATTCTTCGTCACTCAATCATTAATCCTACTACTTTTCAGTAATATCACCATGACTATCATCTTTCAACTCTCAATAAACATACCCAACTACTGTAGCTTTGGGCATTCACCCTTCACACTCGTTGTACTCTTGTACTCTGTGTCAGTCAACCTGGCTCAGAACGCTTGCGATTTAGAAAGAAAACGGAAATGTCTATCGCTAATTTTCACGGATTTAAATTTGAAACAGACGCGTGGAAGCTGAACCTTAATGTGGAACTTCCAGATGATGAGATTTCGTGATGGTTTATGGATCTTTGCTTCTGTCAATAGGATGCTTTGGTTCGCCGTGTGCTAGCAAAAGGTCTGTGTGTTTTGTTAGCTGTGGTAATGACACTCACTTGAACTTGAACATGTTTGTACTTTACTGAGCAGCTCTCATCGAGTTATTTTAAGATTGCGGCAAAATTCGCGAAAATGCTACGTCTGTAGTGTTCCTTCGGCTCCCTTCGCGGGCAACCTTATTTGCTTAGACTTTTGTGTCTACAGATATCAATAACCGTGTATATGTACTGGTTATTTAGTTCAGCAGTTTAGGAGCCGAGCTGAAGTGAACTTGTGGAACATTATATTTTTTTCATTGCAAGAACGCCTCTAGCATACGCCTTATTTCTTACTCCATTGTATGACAAAAAATCAGAGGACAAAATATAGCGAGGACACCCTTTGCATGTGACGTCAAGGACACAAAAGGTGAAACAAGAAGGATAATAGTATAGGCAGGTTATGAGCGACTCGCGGTTTTTTTGCTGATGAGAACCCGCAAAAGGTGGGTTGAGAGGTCTTTTTGTTGAGGTTTGTCTGATCGATGTTGGGGTCAGCTTCTTTTATTCTTTCGAAAAGACCTGTGGGGTGATATTGGCATTTTTGCAGTTAATCTGGTGTGAACAAAATTTCAGCTGTGCGCTTGTCTATTTAACGAACTTCATGAGCGAAGCGAGTAAGGGAGTGAGCTTTTATTATATATAGATAACTGAGCGAACTTTCACTATGTATAGATTTTTGAGTGAACTTTCATTATATATAGATAATTGAGCGAACTTTCACTATGTATAGATTTTTGAGTGAACTTTCATTATATATAGATAATTGAGTGACAAATTTATATAGGCATCTCAATGAGTGATATCGAAAACGCAATTTTTAATGTAAGTGTAAGGGTCTGGAGTGTATCGTGGACTGCATATAAGACTACTCTGATTAAGTATTACAAAGTCCGCGAACTAGTACTCTAGAAACTTCTATCAGACAAACTCTAGCCAAAGACAATAGAGCGAGGCCGTTCGACCGGGAATTATTAGCCATAACCCCGCTCGATAGCTACGCTAGACCCCGCTCGACTCAGCTATGAATACGTCTGAAATAGCCTCTTTGAATAAACAAGTTAGCTACAAGTAAATTTCCCAACTATAGCGTGAAATCCCTAACAGTAAGTGCTTTCAGTTTTTATCGCTTGTTACTGCTTTCAAATCGTCTCTTGTTACTGATAGTTTTCTGATGCTTCCTATATATTGTTCATTTCATGAACTTTGCTTATTATTACTCTAGTCAAGTTGCCCTCGTTTTTTATGTTGTCCCCATGCTTCTTCCATTATTTAGTTGTCCTAATGCTTCTTCCTTCATTTAATCCTTATATTCTCTAGACATTCTTAGATCTTCACATCTTCCACTCTTATACTTTTCGGTGTAACGTCACAGCACTTGTCAAGCTCACCATGCTTCCACAAGATATTTGTAGCTGCAAAATGAACAGAATTCATTTTGCAAAGCCAAGTACACAGATCATCAATACAGCTGTTGTTTGGAATTAGCACATATTTTAAAGTTCCCACAAAGACATCTGTTGCTTGGGGTTAGCGCATCACATCATTTCCTTTCTTCTTCGACTCTCAATCTCAATAGAAATCAGACCACAACAGGTTGGATATATAAGCACTGTGTGAACATCACTCCAATAACACACATAAGGTCCATGTTTCTGCGAAGCCTTCGTCTTACGACGACACAAATTGGACTGACTACTTGACGACGTACCCTATAGCATGCTCTCAATGAGATTTATTCCACAATGAGTGACCTCTTTAAATTCACAGCCATTCCCCATACACGTCAGTGAGTCACCGCTTAAATTCACTGCCATTCCCCACACACGTTTTTGAACTCTTACAGTATACCAAGCTGTTAACCCGCTCACTCATCAGATTGTTTACTTGCCCACTCACTCATTTGCTTGTTCGAAGTCACGCGATCCAAAATCTTATTTTTGCAGCCAAGCTGAGTTACGTAAGACTTTCCACCAAAATGTTGTTGACACAAATAATGTGTCTTCTGAATACCTAACTTCTGATCGCATTGATGGACACCGCCGGTACACCGCGACATCTAAACACCCGTACCATGAGGGTTGATTATGAATTTGAAGAATGATAAATATGTTAGGTGAAGTTTATTTTGAGTTCATTGTGGGCTGAGAATCTTGTATTTTTAAAGGTTGTGTGAATTTTGGAGTTGTGCCTGCTTATCACCAAAATTCCGGTAAGTAACCTTTATATTTAATTGAGTGTAATTTGGGGTTAAGCTTGAGCTGAACAACCTTTATATTTAATTGAGTGTAATTTGGGATTTTGAACTGAATATCATTTAAATTTAATTCTGAGCTGAGCTTCATTCTGAGGTAATTATGAGCTGAACTTGATTTTTAGTTCATTCTGTATGAGCTGAAAAGTTCAAAGTTCATGAGTGAGCACGATTACCAGATGAAAAAGTGCATGAGTGTAGACACAATTGGTGGTGCTTGGTGAGTACTCTAAGTGTAATATTTTTACAAAAAAAGCTGGTTTGAACATCAACAGAGCCCCAGGGGTGTTTAGTTAAGGATGTTGGCATTGTCAGTCACTATTACTGGCAATTCCGTACAAATCATTTTCTATACCCTCCCATCATTTCACTCGTCGTCCATACAATATCAACCTCTTCCTTCATACTCTTTATCAAGACTACCTCGCATCAACATCAAATTCTTCCAATAAATATTCACAATCACTTTCCACAAACCTTCCAATGCATACTCATTTCAAATCGTTATTCTACCATAACTAACTCTTTCCAATCATTAATCCCTTGATCACTTTTCACCTTCCAATCATTAATCCCCTAATCACTTTCCACCTTCAAATCATTATTCCCTTATTAATCACTTTCAATCATCATTCTTCCATCACTTTAAATCTACTTCATCATCATTCTATCTCCATAGCCCTCCTCATCCCTTCCTTACTATCATTCAACCAAGAACTCTTCATCACCCATCTATATATTCTATCTCACCCAATCAACCTCCCTCATCACTATTCCTTTATCTATCTTTTTTCTTTTTCCACCAACATGAGCGACGTGTACGTGGTTATCCACATCGCCACGACATGCGACGAATCGACGGCATACGTGCCGCGAGACTCCACAGAATTGATTGCACTTTCGTGGACAACCGTCGATGCACGAACCCTCGCTGCTAACGACTCGCACCAGGTCCTCGTACGTCCAGTTGCCACACCAATAACGCCGTACTGCCAACAGCTTCACGGGATTTCGTGGGAGGACGTGCGTGACGCAGGATCGTTCAAAGACGCCATCACCGCACTCGACACGTACGTCGAGCAAGAGCTCAGAAATAGGGACTTCTCGTTGGTCACCTTCGATGCTGCCAAAATCCGCGTCCAGCTCCAGCGTGAGGCACGCGATAAGCTGGTTCAGTTACCGCTGTGGTTGGAGCGGCCGCGTCTTTTCGACTTGTACACTGAGTATGCCAACTTGAATGGGGGCAGGGAGAGAGACAGTGTGGAGGTCATTGCGGGTGAGTTGGGTGTGAAGGAAGAAGGAGGAACAAGAGAGTGTAAACAGTCTAAGGAGAGTAAAGAGTCCAAAGAACACAAAGAGTCTAAAGACTCTAAAGACTCTAAAGATCCAAAAGAACTCAAAGAATCAAAAGACTCTAAAGAACCCAAAGAACAAAAAGACTTTAAAGAACAAAAAGACTTTAAAACTAACTCCAAACTCAACGAATCCAACCCTTCCTCCGGTGAAACATTACTGGTTTCCCCAATCCACACCGCATCCCTCTTTTCGCAAATTCTCATCGCACTCGCAAAGTCAGCACTCCCAGTGGAGGATCACCTCCTGGTGCTCACGCGCCCCCACGACTCGGCCCAGGACAGCGCCGCATTTTTTGCAGAGCGCTCTAAGATTCTCTATCTCGCAAACTTGCTGCTCGACACCACACAGCCCGAGTTGGAGCTGTGGTTTTCGCAGTTTGGAGCGCGTCCAGCCGCATTGTGGATGCTCAGTAACGCAGATGTCGCGCAGAAAAGAGGCAATTCTGGCTTTGCAATCTTCTCTTCGCATGAGGAAGCAGCCGAAGCCCTTGCGATGAATGGACGTGCACTCAACGACCGTGCCGTGGAAGTCCAGCCGTCTTCTGCACGCGTTTTGGACCGTGCCACGGAGCTTCTCGTGTCTTTCCCACTGTTGAGAAACAGACCGAGACCGGGTGATTGGACATGTCCATCGTGTGGCTTCTCCAACTTCCAGCGCCGAACCCACTGTTTCCGGTGTCTGTTCCCAGCTTCGTCAGCCGTGGCCATCCAGGAGAGTATGTACCTGGGCCGGGGCAAGACTGGCTACTCGGGCAACTCGTCGGCGGTCTTTGGATACCAGGAAAACGGTTACCAGAATAACGGAAATAACACCTACTACTATAACAACGGTGGAAACGGGCTGCGTTTCGGCAACAGTGTGCCGTTTCGCGCCGGTGACTGGAAGTGTGATTTGTGCATGTACCACAACTTTGCCAAGAACCTCGCGTGCTTAAAGTGCTCCGCTGCGAAGCCCGCTGCCACTGCCTCGAGTGGGATGTCAGTGAACCTGACTGCCGCTGCGATTGCTGCAGCAACCGCCAGCGGACAGCCGTTGAACTTGAACGGAGGGTTTATGGGGTTGCAGCAGCCTCTGCCGATGCACGCGCAGTATCTGCGCAACAACTCCACAAGCTCGTCCAGCAGTAGCACGAGCAACACCCCGAGAGAGAAGGGGTTCTACGGAGTACGGGGGAGTGGAAATGTGACTCCTCTGGGATACAAGGGCTGGCAGGGGTATTACAAGGATGACAAGATCAGTGGGCAGATGGCGCAGATGAGCTTGGAGGGTGATGCGAGGAGATAAGAGAAGAGGGTGTGTTTGAGGTGAACTGAAGTGCAGGGTCTATTGAGGTACATGACAGAGTTAATCAAGTGAGTGCGAGTATTGGAGGTTTTGTTCATGTGAACAGGCTGCAGGTTATTGTCTTATATTTATTTGAAGAGAAAACGAGACAGTCTTGAGACAGTTCGTTTAAAGATTTTTGAACCCGGGAGACGGGAACATTGAAACCTGATAATCATTTAATATCTCGGTACTGGCTGAAGTTGCCTATTTCAAATGAAAAAATTACTGTCGTATTCTCAAGGTTATCAACACTCAAGGATATAACCATAATTTTCAAGTTGGTGAACACTGTTGAGATTGAAAGAAGTTCTCAAGTGGTGAACGTTCAAGTTGAGATTGAAAGAATCTCTTTTGAATCAATTATATCGATTATTATCTTATGAGATGGTTATCGATATGTGATGGTATGGAAGATAAGGATATTGGCATGTCATGAAGGTGTTTTCTCTTATTCAATGAAGAGATGGTGCGGCTCGGATTTCTTTTTTTGTTTTATTAGGCTGTGGTCTTGGTTCCCGTTAGATTTTTCTTCGTATTGGTTCCCTGAGTACCTTACGAGGTATGGACAGTTTGTGATATGACAGTTTGAAAAGGATAGTGTGTTGAAGGAGTTATTCGGATTTGAAATGATGGTGCAAAGGTGGATGTGTGGTTTGTGAGACATGGTTGGACGGTTTTTGAAAGATACATTGGGCGGTTTGTGAAAGATACATGGTGAACGGTTTGTGAATAGGATAGGAAGAATGGGTAATGGTGATTTGGTGTAGTATTTGCCGTATGTAGTACGAATAACCAAAGAATTGACTACATTTGCTTGGGACTGGGGTATTTTGGCAAAAATAGTAAGGAGGGTTGGATCACTGGCATTGGGAACCTTATATACACCTTGCAATTCAAGAAAAAAGTACAATGATAGCAGTGGACGCTCTTTTTGCTGTCCACAACTTGATTAATGAACATCGACTACTTCAAAAGGTGAATGACAGTTTTCCTCTTTTTAGGCTATATTTACAATCTTCTTTGATGTTCATTGTATGACTTGAGTCTTTGTATTTTGTGGTCCTGGTTTCGCTTGCATTACATCGTATTACCACCCTCATAATAACTTTCAAAGTGTTTGTATCGAAACCCTACAGATTCCTTTACATTCTTTCTTAGGTTTTGTTCTCTTGTCGTTTCCTAACTTCTTATATCTTATCTTCTTCTACCTTCTTGTATCTCCTCCTACCTTCTTGTATCTCCTCCTACCTTCTTGTAACTTGCATCTTCAATCTCACTTACATCCTTTCTTATCTAATATCGCGTCTTTTTCGCGTTGACACGTAGCCAAATTACAATCATTTTCCATTCCCCACTTGTCTCACCTATCAAATCATCTCGTGGCCCCATACCCTCGTCTCTATCATAACTCTATAACATTTCCTCTCATACGTGTTCTCTCTTCCCTACATGTGTTCAAATATATATATTTTCATTTCTGTTCGATTTTCTTCGTCTATTCATTCTATCATGCCAAACAAGTACTCCGTCATCTTGCCCACCTACAACGAGCGGAGAAACCTCCCCATCCTCGTCTACCTCCTTGCTAAAACCTTCAAGGCCAACAACCTCGACTGGGAGGTTGTGATTGTCGACGACGCCTCTCCTGACGGAACCCAAGAGATCGCTCTCAAGTTGATCGACATTTTTGGAAAAGACCACATTCAGTTGCGTGCACGTGCGGGCAAGTTGGGTCTCGGTACGGCCTATGTCCACGGTCTCCAGTACGTCACGGGTAACTTTGTCATCATCATGGATGCTGACTTTTCGCACCACCCTGAGGCAATTCCAGAGTTCATTGCCAAGCAAAAGGAGGGCAACTTTGACATTGTCACCGGTACACGTTATGCTGGAGACGGTGGAGTGTTTGGCTGGGACCTCAAACGTAAGTTGGTATCGCGTGGAGCCAACTTTTTGGCCGCGACTGTGTTGCGTCCAAATGTTTCTGACTTGACTGGATCTTTCCGTTTGTACAAGAAGGAAGTTTTGGCCAAGATTATCGAGGTGACTCAATCCAAGGGCTACGTTTTCCAGATGGAGATGATGGTTCGTGCCAGATCTTTGGGATTCTCTGTTGGTGAGGTTCCAATTTCGTTTGTTGACAGATTGTATGGAGAGAGTAAGTTGGGAGGAGACGAGATTGTGGGATACTTGAAGGGAGTTTGGACTTTGTTCACGAGTGTTTAGAGGGGCGTATATAAATGAACTTTGTTTGTGTATGTGGTGTAAGTGGAGTGAAGGGAGGACTAGTTATAACGAAGGAAAGTTCAAGTAGAAGAAATAAGATATAACGAGAGAAATTAGTGGAAGAAATAAGATACAAATTTTGGAAGAGTTAAGTTACAACTTTGGAGAGTTGAGTTACAACTTCGGAGAGTTAAGTTACAACTTTGGAACGTTAAGTTACAAAACTTTGGTGGACTGAGTTGGTAAACTCCCGCTTGAGTGAGTTTATTGGTTCAATCTTAACATAAACTGTGTAATGATGCAAGTCGTTATGTAAAACCCCGATAAAAGTGTGCAAGCAAGTTCCATTCTCAATGGTTTTAAAAGTATTACCTGGGTAATCTCCACTTTTTGGGCAACATACTGGAGTTCATTGTACCCTTAAAAGCAGATCCAGACTAGGGATCAAATGGTACTGTGATGGCAGTCGTTTTGGGCCATTGTGTGATCTTGCGTAACTCCACTACTACGGTTTCAACCATATACCCTTTTGGATGTACACATCAGGGTATTGCAGGAACCGTATCCCAATTGCGTACATGCACTGAAGGACACACAAATTATAGAAGTGTCTAGTAATTTTAGGAGCATACCAAATCGTATGATTCTATGCTTTCACTAAGATTCATTTCCCAATGTCCTATGCAAGTAGACACCGAACATGGAAGTATAAGTTACTACTAAATTTTCGTGGCTGCGAAAAACAGATCCGTTCGAGATATGCAGCTTTTGAGTTCATGTATGAGGTTGATGTTCCTTTATCAATGCTTTTGTTTCTGAGACTAAATGCTCCATTGTCAACTGCTCTATGAGAGGCAGGTGGGATAATACTGCTTTTTGATTTCAATATTTTTAAATCTTATCTCAACTTTCTCAACTATCAGAAGACAGTCGCTTTCAGCCTCGAGTTTTTTGAAAATAAATATACTGGTTTCCAATCCAGTGCAATTGTAAACCGCTTATAACTCCTTATGCAAAATTCTTCATATCATGCACTAATTGGCACTTTATGTATTATCATACTACACTCTGACTTTTTATATCAACTTCACACTACACTCTGAATTTTTATATTAACTTCACACCACACTCTGACTTTTTATATTAACTTCACACCACACTCTGACTTTTCATATACTAACCAAATGTAATCGATACGACCTTCAACATTATCATGTTGATCTGTTCTACATGCGGTACTTCCTATCATTATATTGATATAAGCATATTGATAATATTACATAAGCTTAACTAAAAGCATTCTTACGTAATCAATCTCCAGATATTCTCCACTAATGAACAGACTCTTTGGAAGCAAGAATAGCGCACCCAAGCCGTCGCTCAACGATGCAATCAACTCCATCGACTCGCGCGTTGGGTCACTTGATGTCAAGTTATCCAAAATCAATGCTGAACTCTCGACCTACCAAGCCAAAATCAGCAAAATGCGTGACGGGCCGGGCAAATCTGCGCTCAAGCAGAAGGCCATCAAGTTGTTACGGCAACGCAAACAAATAGAGTCACAGAAGGACCAATTGGAAAGCCAGCTGTGGAACATGACGCAGGCACTGATGACCACAGAAAACTTGAAAAACACAATGATCACGGTGGATGTCATGAAGCAAACCAACAAGGAGTTGAAGCGCACGTATGGTAAAATCGACATCGACAAGATCGAGGACTTGCAGGACGAAATGCTCGATCTCATTGACAAATCCAACGAATTACAGGAGGCTTTACTGGCCAATAACGAGGACTTGGATATTTCTGAGTCTGAGCTTGATGCCGAGTTGGAGGCATTGGGTGATGAAATGGACTATGAAAGTCAGTTTGGCGAGAGCGCTGGGGTTCCGAGCTACTTGGAAGAGCCATCAGAGTTGCCAACATTCATTGATGAGGAGGTTAAGGAGAAGGAGAAGGTTGCTAGTTAGTTGGAGAGAGTGGAGGAAGGAAAGTAGGGGGAAGGAGAGTAGGGAAATGTTGAAAGAGTAGATAGTATGGTTGCTAATTAGTTGGAAAGAGTAAATGGAAGACTACGTAGTAGATGTCATTTTTACGTAGTGAAAAGAGTAGAAATGGCGTGGAAAGCAGATTTGGTTCTAAAGTTGTTAGTAGGTGGCTGTATGAACAAATTTAGTATTTATTTGGTGACAGTCACAACTGGCCCGTGGGTGATTATTATTGACATTTCTGGTATGTGAAGGGTCCTAGGTATATTGGTATTGTATATAACCCATTCAGAGGTGAAACAAGAGTGAACCTGTCAGTCGCCTCAAATATGAGTCGCAGACAAGAGTATATAAGTAGCTACTATTTGCTTCCTTGAATAAACAAGACAGTTATAAGTGATCTCTGAGAGTGAATCACCTAACAGTATGTTCCAAGTATCATTAGCGAATGTGCTTTCCATTTTGGTTCTGGTAACATAGTGTTCACCGCTACATTAACCGTATAACCCGTGTCAATACTACGCCAGAGCCAATAGTACTTCATTATTTTACTCCGCTAAACTCACTGTTTGCTCCTAATGCATTCTTTCCAAAGTGTCATCGAGATGTCAATAGTGGTACTCGCTACACCAGTGCAGTCTAATTCGATGCAAAGTACTTACCATGCCAAACCTATGGTAAAATGAGAATTTAAAAGCCGATAGTTTGACCCTGGAGATAGACCCACTTCAAAACACCTGCTGAATTCATTCTTCATCTCCCACTTACTGATTTCGTAAGTTGTATCCACCTTTCTTCAGTTTTTCACTTTCACTTCTTGGTCCTTACCTCAGTTTTCACTTTCACTTCATTGCCCTTACCTCAGTTTTCACTTTCACATCTTGGTCCTTACCTCAGTTTTCACTTTCACTTCATGGCCCTTACCTCAATTACTCACTTTCACTTCATAGCCCTCACCTCAGTTCATGGTCTTCCTAATAGCCATAAAGTAGTTCCCCACACCGGAACACTCCGTGAAAACCCACTCGCGTCCCGGAATATACATACATCCTTTGGCATCCACCACCGTGTAGCCCTCCTTTGCATCTATCCATTCACGGATCTCCCCTTCGTTGATGTACTTGCTCAACGTGTGTGTTCCAGTCGGAACTATGCCCAACACATGCTCTCCCATAAAGATTGTGGTGAACCATGACACGAAATCACGGTTGATGGTGGAGATAAACACCCATCCACCCGGGGCCAATCTCGACAATGCGGCGTCCAACACTGCAGAAGGGTAGTTGACGTGCTCAAGCATCTCAAACATGGTGATAATGTCGTATTTCTTCGCCGGGTCCAATTGTTCCAATGCAGTATGTTCGTACAGCAAGTTGGAGAGACATGGATCCTTTTGTCTGTGAATTTCAGCCACCTCCAAGACTTCTGGAGAGAGGTCGATCCCCTTGACTTCGCCCACAAAAGGCATGCGCAGTATCAGTTCGGCAAAAATGCCACCTCCGCACCCCACATCGAGAACGGTGTACAGTGTTTGGCGCAATATTTCGTCTCTACGCATTTCTTGGTCAGAAACGATCTTGTTGGCGATCGGTTTTGGAAGAAGGTCGACATTGTAAGGCGGAATGTAGACAATTTCTTCTGGGCTTGTAGCCACCAGGTTTAGTGAAAGACTCTTGCGGATGTTTTCACGAACAAAGTCCATTCGGAGAAGATTCATCTTGTGGAGGATGCGCTGGGAGCCGTTGGTGTCCCACCATGACAGTGCAAGTGCGTTGAAATGGGAGAGTTCTGATTGTGAAGTAGATGTGTTGGCACACCTTGCCGACGAGGCGAAGGATCTGAGCGATCTGAACCCGGTAGACCTGAGGTGATTCATGGATGAGAGCCGAAGAAAATGTCTGGAAAAAGTAAAAAGAATAGCAAGTGGATATAAAGTGAGAGAGTGAGTGGGTGGATGATAAGTGAATGGAAGGTTATGTGGATTAGTTGAGGATTTAATGATTGTGATTAGTTGAGGGTTTAGTGATTGTGATTAGTTGAGGGTTTAGTGATTGAGTAATTAGTTGAGGATTTAGTGATTGTGATTAGTTGAGGATTTAGTGATTGTGATCAGCTGAGGACTTGACTATTACAGAATTAGTCAAGTGGAGTGGCAAGTAGGTACAAGCAGCATAGTGAGAAAGTTATATAGTGAGCTTTGTGGGTATGTAACTGCAGTACCAATCAGTGGCTGTGCACAATTAGTAAGGTATCCATGTATAAGACAAGATATAGTGCTGAACTTTCTATGCGGTAAGCGAGCGAAACCTACAGTAGTCAAGGTGATTAATGAGAGTTTAGGATATGTTCACCAAAGATGTCACTTGCGAAGGTTCGAGCAAACTACTCTCAGTTCTAATCAAGCAGGAGTCGGATACTGAATAAGCGACTGAATAAGCATTACGCTTAAGCGTAAATACTGAACCGTAATCTCAATAAAGCACATTTTGTCATGTATAGATGCTCCTTTTGCGAAGAACCACATCTTGTACAAACACATATCCATTCACCACCGATGATTATTTAAACTGCCATCTAGCACACGCTAATAAATTGCAACAAAATGTATTGAATTAAATTTACGAAAACTAAATTATACTTTTGCTTGGATGGAGTAGTTCTACGCGTTCTACATCACGACACAGATACGCATAGATCAGAATTCAGGCTAAAGATCACTTCAAGGAGCCACTACGAGAAACCGGTTGGAAGAAAAACATTACACAGGGCAGTCACTGTGTAAATTAATCGACTCTTCACGTCTAAAATCATCGGGTGCGGTACCGGCATAATAACATCAGCCTCGCACAACATTGGCTCACGGTAGTTACCGAGAGTATAGGGCAGTTTAGATCTACAGATCTGCAGACCTACAGAAATAAATCACTAGTGAAGCATTCGCATTTAGTGGAGAAACAAATACTACAGCACACCCAAACTGCTCAGGAAAACTCACCTATTTAGAATAACTTGATATTCACATTGTCAGTTCTTGTCAGATTGTGTTTTTTCCATGTCACCCTCTCTTATCTCCTCTCGCGCACGACGCGCTAATGCAGGATCCCGTCTTAAACAGTTGATTGAGTTGGAAGAACAGCAACAACGACAAGCAGCCCCACAGCAGGTATTCATAGGCGATGACGACGACGAGAACGTGAGGTTGCTCTTCCAGGAAGACGGTGATGACGACGAGTTTGTCGATGAAGACGTAGAGAACGAGAACCTCAAAGGCATTGATGAGAGTGAGAGTGAAGAAGAGGAAGAAGAATCCACACCCAAACGAAAACACGACGAAGTGGCTGATGACGATGTGCTTTCCGAATCAGACCTTTCAGCGTCTGAAACAGATGAAGAAGAGGGCGAGAAAGAGCTTGAAAGGCAGGAAAAGCTCAAAAAGCGCAAGTCGCGCAAAACAATTATCCCCGCAATCAAGGGCCCTACCAACCCCCCCAAGAGGTCCAAGTCCACACCGTTGATATCTTCAGACTCGCTCATAAGTATGGATAGGCGGTCGTCATCCCGGCGATCAGCACTCGAGAACAAGAACGCATTGATTGCGAAGTTACAGGAGGGCGAGGAACGCAGTAAGTTGAACAAGCCTGTGTTTCGGCCTGTCGAGCATGTGGAACTCACCCAGGAGGAGCGATTGGCTGCAGCCGTGGAGACTGAAAGGCTCAATGTGCTCGCATTGCACGAGTTCCGGCAGCAGGAGATAGTTAAGAAGGAGAAGCAGCGGCTGATACACGCGCTGCGGCGCCACAAACTCGTGGATATCGTGCGCTTTGTGAGTCATGCAGAGTATGTGACGCCTCTGGAGGAGCTTGCAGTGGTGCGCCGGCGACTTGAGAAGGAAAGGTCGAGAAAAAAGGGCGGGAGGAAAAAGAAGAACCCTGAGGAAGAACTGTTAGAGCAGATCAAGAAGAAGATGTGGTTGCCTGGAGATGTCGATGAAGACTTGCCGTATTTGCAGGAGGAGTTCAGGAGAGAGGATGAAGAGAAGAAGAAATTAGAGGAGGAAAGAGAGAAGGGTGATAGGAGTGGAAAGGATGAGGAAGAGCAAAAAAGGGGAGATAATGAAGAGGGGAAGGAAGAAGGAGAGAAGAATGATGAACTCAAGGGTGAGGGTAAAGTAAAGGTAGAAGAAGGAGTGAATATTGAAGAAGGAGCGAGTATTGAGGAGCAAGATGTGGGAGAAAAGGAAGAACAGTCTGAGAAATGTACTGAAGAAAGTGCCAAAACAGTTGAGGAAGGGGCTGAAGAAGGGTCCGAAGGAAAAGCCGAGGGGCAAGTATATGAGAAAGAAGGAAATGAAAAGAACGAGACTGAAAAAAGAACTTCTGCAGACTCAGAAAGCGTGCCCCAAGTTAATCTGCAATCGGACCCAAAGAATAATTCTGCTCCTCCCAAAGTGGAACCTTCGGAAGAACACGAAGAAACCCCCGGCCCAGTAAAACCAGTTTACGTCCCGAGGATAAAATACGACAGCGCCGATATATTTGAAGGCCCTCCCCAAAAAGTCACGCGCAACAACGTATTTTTAGTGGATTTTGAGACGTATCTCGACAGAACAACAGTGCGCAAAGTGGTGTTGGGTGAGCAGTCTCTCCTTGGCTCCAGCAGGCGGTTCAAGGACCTCAAACCTGAAATCCGCATAGGACAGAAGGGGTATATGAACTCCGTGGGGGCCCCTGAGCCCGTGGATGAGATGTTCGAGCTGGCTGCAAAGCTAGGCGATTCAGACAAAATATTTGACGATTTGAAACGCCTACCTCGCCTTGGGTCTCAGCAAGTGGATGATGACCTCATTGAGGACGACGAGCAGCAGAAGGAAATGCCTATTGTTATCGCCACAGAGGCCCCAACTTCGTTATATCTTCAGAACAATAACAAAAAGGCTTGTCTCATATCCGGGAAGGAAGTGCGCTATTTCGATCCCAGCACTGGAATTCCTTACGACAGTGTTGAAACATATAAAATTATCAAAGATATTGAGCAAGGTTTGGTTCCATGGTACAGTTTGTCGGAAGAGACAGATGACCTTGGGCCGGTGGAGTTGTACTATGGTAACAGGAATGGTGTGAGACATGCTAAGGGTGTTCCTGAGGGGTTTGAATAGAACAAAAGATACTCCATGGGAAAGTGGAGAAGAGAAAAGAACGATGGATTGAACGAGTGATTATAGATAAATAGAATATTAGACATCTTACGAAAGTGTCCATGGATTGGAGAATTAGACGTTTGGAGTAAGTTTAGGCGAAAGACTTCGTCTACAGAGCACATAAAAGTGACGAAAAGAGCAAAGGTGCCAACATATCGAATACACGAATTGAACCGCTGTCACAGATTGACATTACAGAGCCTTCGGATTCTCGTGGACTCGCTAACCTTAAAGCTTACGCATCCTTAGTAATTCTATCGTATCATACAAAAAGCGATACTTACCTACATACTCTGCTCTCTATTTTCAACCAGAGGCATGCTGGACGTCTTTTTCGTGCGCTGCGATCAAGTCACCCTGGAACTTCATCAACTTTGTTCTCAAAACAGGTACAAGGTGCTTGTTGACTTCGGCTTTGTGGTCACCTGAAACCTCAAAGACGTATTCATCTTCGTCCTGATCATGCACAAACTCTGGAACTCTGATTGTGGTGGTCTTAGTCTCTTCACCTTGAGTCACGGAGACAGTGAACAGCAATTTCATATCGTAGATGCACAAACACTTGCCCTTTCTCTGCGTAACATCGCAATCACCTGTCACCGAGTCTACAGAAGTGAGAACAAGCACATAATCACCTGCATCGACGCTGGTGTTGGCTATGTTGGAGCTCAAGTACTCCTTCGACCACGGCAAACAGTTTTTATCGACCCAGTGCCTGGATGTTAGTACACGTTGGAGTGATGGGATTGCAACACACTCACCAGTTGTTGGGGTTGTGAACGACCATATCAAGTATGAATGTGTGGAATTTTCGAGAAGTACCCGCACCTGAAAAATCAAGATTCATATTGAATTATGTCATGGATTATGTCATGATGTTGTTTGATTATGTAATATGGTAGATCAAAGAATTATATTATGTAAGCCCGGGTTGTTATCGAGCATGCTTATGTAATATTATTTATTTTGTTACGGTTCGTTTATGTAATCTTTGGCTGCATATTTTTTGATTATGTCACCACTTTGTATATGTTACGTAATCAGCGCGAAGCCGAGTTCAATTTTCAGAAAATCGCGTCCACGTCATCAACACATGAGCATTAAGGACAAAGAGAAGATCGATCTTGAAAGCGCACCGGGGTCGATCTACTACCCGGCGAAATTAACTAGCAGAAAGAAACTCATCCTGGTACTCTTGTTCGAGGCCGCCATCTGCATAACCATATACTACCACTATGACAATATAGCCAGTTGGTATAACCCTCTAGTGGCACCTGCTTTGTTAGGAATGTCAAGCGCCATGCTCGCGCAATCCCTAAACCAGTATACCAAGCGCAAACTTTCCCTAAATCGAATCGCAAAGTTCATGGTTTGGGGAAGTATCAATGGATTTTTCACCGTGATATGGGTCGATGTGCTTTTCAAAAACATAGACAACATACTATATCGCGTTGTGGTTGACCAGGCAGTGGGTGCTCCTCTATTCCAGCTAGTCTTTAGCATCCTAAGTGCGTTGTGGGATCACGGAGAAATCAACCGCAACCTCCAGACTACATATTTCAATTCACTCAAGTACAGTTACTGCTTTTGGCCGTTTTTCCTGATTTTCCTGTTTGTCTTCCTTCCCCAGACTATGATCTTTCCGGCTAACTGCGTTGCAAACTTGTTCTGGAACATCATTTTAAGCAAGTTATCTTAGCTTATCTGCATATAAACAATATAATAGAGAGTAGTAGAGAACATATTCAAAAGTTATGTAAGTTCTGGATGAAATGTAAATGAGGTTACTGCAGCAGGGGTAATAGTGAACTCATTCTGCTGTTCAGTCAACAGGTGAAGAGATGTTCTGAGCAGTATGGAGTTTGTTCACTCCGATATTTTTAGAAGTTATCTCTAAATATATGTTACTTTACTCACTTCTTCCTCCGCTCGTGATAATTTTTTGACTTGATTCGGTATTTTATCGATAAAACCGTGTTCTAGTAAAAATCTGAAGGTCTTTTCGATAAAACTTTGTAACAGTAGAGCTTACTGATCAGTACTGCATATTGGAAGAATTCAAGCGATGTGAATACTTACCCTCGATATCGAATACTGACTCTATAAATCTGTCGCACTTATTTAAATGGTCAAAGGCACTGTTGACAGATGATATTCGACCAAAAGATGCACTATAGGATTCTTGTCAAAAGCGACTCTATAAAGTAACAAAAAAACGTGTCGCACGTATTCAAGCGAAGAGTTTTAAGATAATATTTTTCGCAGCCATAAAATCAAAGACAGTCTTATTTTACTCTTACTGAACATCTACATTTCCGCGAAGAAACCACCTATAAAACTTTAGTAATCAGAATTTGTTCAAATTACTTTCACATAGATGACCAAAAAATTAACCATATAAAAGAACAAAAATGATTCCTTACTCTCACAATCAAACATCCTTCTCACAATCAAACGTCCTTCTCACAATCAAACATCTTTCTCAATATTACACACATTACCTACAAGCTGTGATATACGCTCCACAAGTACACAGGTATGATCAATACCTCTCGCTAACTCGTATAGTGCCTAAAAAGTTTATAAATTTCCTTATTCCTGCCCTGTACAGTTTTGTTTTTAAATATTTTTTTTCTCTAATTACATAAAAGAGCTATTCGTTGTACTCCCAATGACTTGTTGCATACTATACTGTCTGAATATCCTGTGTATTCAATCCAAACATCCTACTACACCTCTAACTACTCTGAACACTCCAAATACCCTGCTGCCCAGTTCTTCATCAACAATGCATCACCTCGTAGAAACTCACTTCTTCCTAAATGACTTCAAAGGATCTGACTTCCTCACACCGTTGTTTTTTTTAGGACCTGGTCCCCTCTTCTTCTTACCCTTGTTTTTGTTAAAAGGAACAAAACCCAAGTCCTGGATGTCCTTACGCACAGCCTCCGGTAACAAGTAGTCGGGCACACGCTTCAAGTGCGGCTGTACTCTGTTGGAGTGTAATTCCTTGTCATGTCTCAAGGCAGCCAAATCCTGAGGATTTTCTTCAAAGTGTCTCTTCAACTTGTTGGAGGTGATCAACTCTGACTTTAATTCCTTAATTCTCGCCTCTCTGACCGTGGTAGATGTAACTGCTCTGTATGCATCTTCTGCTCTGTACCTGAAACCTTCGACTTGTTTCATGTCGAACTGATAAGGCTTGATCTCAAAACCATTCCGCGATTGTTGTTTGACGATACGTGCCATCACCTTCTCGTCTCTCTTACACAGCTTCAACAGGGCGGTTTTGTGCTTCCCCACCTCTTTCTGAGGAATAACAAACGACAATGCCATACCAGCCTTACCTGCTCTAGCAGTTCTACCAATTCTGTGGACATATGCTTTGGAAGATGTTGGAAGATCGAAGTTGAGAACACATGCGACGTTTTTGAAGTCTGCACCTCTGGTGACACCGTACTCTGAGTCCTTTTTGCTCTTCTTTTTGTTGGGGTTGGTCTTATTCTGATCTTTCACCTCCTCATCCTCCTCCTCCTCTGCATCCTTCTCGACTGCAGACTCGTCTGTAGCAATCAACAACTTGTACACATTCTTGTTGTACTGGTCGATGATATGCAATCTGGAGTTTATAGGTAACTCACTGTTCAAAATGCAACTTCTGATACCAAACTGCTCCAAGAACAACTTCAAACGGTACCCTCTGTCGATGTTGTTGACAAACACAATGGACTTACCCTTGATCAAGTTCAATTTGTAGATAACGTAGGCAAGCAAAAATTTGTCAAACTCAGTGGTTTGAGTGTAGTATTGAACCAATTTACTGGTATTTATTAACTCGTCGTCGTTCAACTTGAGCACGGCAGGCTTTGTGCAAAACTTTTGCTTCAACTCGTTCAACTCATCGTTTATCGTAGCAGACATTAAAAACGTCTGCAAGTTCTTTTTAATTGGGAGATAGCCTTCCAATTTGTTCAAATCTTCGGAGTGGCCGTATGTTAAAATCAAATCAACCTCATCGATGACCAAGTTGGAGACGTTGCTTAAGTTGACCGTTATCTTAGTCTCGAGAATCTGAATCAACTTGGATGGCGTGGACACCAAAATCTCGGGTCTTGCCATCAACAACAGCTTCAAAACACTGTCACTCATATTCAGAGACAAGTTCACTACCAGAAACTTAGTGTTCATGTAGGTTAACAACTTCTGTACAAAGTCAGTGACTTGCTGGGCCAACTCTCTCGTGGGCACCAAGATGATGCTTTTAATCTCCTTTTCGCTGTTCTCCTGTGTTAACAAGTTGTGGAGAATGGGGATGATGTATGCACCGGTCTTACCGGACCCTGTCAGAGCCTTGGCGATGATGTCTCTGCGCTCATCAACGGCGAGGGGCAACACCGAAGACTGGATGATGGTGGGCTTCTCAAAACCAATCTTGTCCAATGCCTGGAGGAGTCTTGCATCTAACTCGAAGCTGTCCCAGGAGGCTTCGTCGTCTATGTACGCTCTTGCTGCGGTGTCTGTCATGGCGATGAGATGACTTTTAAAATTTCGTGATTGTTATGCAGGAATGAGTGGAGACAAAATATATGGTTAAAATTTGGAGATAGGGAGAGTTGCTGGGGGATGGGAAACGGTTGAAACTGGGAAAGGGTTGAGAGGTTAGATTTAAGGCAGTCATTGAATTGGAAGAATAAAGGTATCATGATATGAGATTTGGTAACAATTCGTCAAAATATTGGAAAATATGAGGAAATGTTGGCAAAATCACAGTAGAAGATAAAAGTTGAAGAAATACTAATTACAGCTAACTGAAGGAAAAGTTATGTTCCCTTTTTTTTGTCTTCACATACATGTATTAACTATACAGGAGGAAAATTATCTACTTACATGAGCATAGGTATCCATGTTAGTATCAAATTAAAACCCCCTCTACAAACAATGCCTTCCTCCTCCTATTCTGAACCCGATCTGCGGGTTCTTTAGGTAACAACTAATGTTACAGTATTAGTCAATATATGGTAGGTTGTTCAACAGTTGGGCGTGTGGCGTAGTTGGTAGCGCGTCTCCCTTGCAAGGAGAAGGTCATTGGTTCGATTCCTATCTCGTCCATTCTTTTTTCACTTTCATTAATTTTTGCAGACGAAACAAACGCTTACAATGAATTGACAATACGAAGGTAGACTATTGTGTCTTACTTGATACTTGGTCTGATTCCATTTTTAATACAGTTGCTTTAATCAATGAGAAAAGATGGTCAGTTTTGCAGCCAAAAAATCTATCGTGTCGGTTGACCAGGAACACCAATCAAATTCATAAATGTATAGTTTGTGAATACTCAATGAGAGTCTCAAATGATTTCAAATTATGTATTATATAACTGTATAAAAAGAACAAAAAGATTTAACTACTCTGCTAGCCTGGCTGTCGGCAAAACACTAATTACTTACTCAAGTATACAGCTCGCTTCTGCTAATCTAGCCCTTAAATCTATTAATCTATACGCTCGTCTCCCAAATCCGTCTCTGGCTGATATGCCCTCACCTCTAAAGAGTCAGAAGGTGTGTTACTTACACTACCTTCTTTCAGGTCATCGGATTTGTCCACTGTGATCGTGTCGACTGGACCAATTGGTTTGTCCACTGCGTTCGGGTCGACCGGAACAACTGGTTTGTTCACTATGTTCGTATCGACCAGATCAACTGGTTTGTTTACTGCGTTCGTATCAACCGAACCTCCTGGTTTCGACCAATCCGAAGGAGTCCTCCACCAAATTGAAGCACTGGACTGCCTGCGCAGAAGGCTACCATGACTCTCGATGTCGCGTTTCAGAGGGACACGAGTCATGACCTTCCAGAGCTTGTCTCCAATAAACTCAGCGCCAGGAGAATCACCCAGGTCATTGTCCTCCTCAGACCAGTGACAGAGACCCGTAGAATACGCCGAATTACGGTCGTTGGCCACACATGAATTGTCAGCTCTTCCAGTCGCTATGGACTGTTCACGGTGAAGAGGCTGCCCCATACCATATACAGGAAACACGTTTTTGGGCGAGCGCAACAGCCTAAGCAGGCGAGACGAGCGCCCAGTTGTATACCTCGACAAATCAGTGTTCGCACGCACGATGTTGTCGATTTTAGTTGGATTTTCCAGTCTAGTATTTGAAGACTCCTCCTCGATGAAGTCAGACGACCGGCGTTGGCGCACCACCCGCGAGTCGACGTTGACATCTGGTTGTTCATCGCGCATATCGTACTTAGGCAAGTTGAGTTGTTTCTGGTCGCGCTCAACCGCATAAATGTGACAGTACCAAGCAATGACCACACCGAAGAACAGTCCACCGATGATGTTTCCAATGGTGCCAGGCAAAAATACTTTCCAGGCCACAGTTGCCACGCTCACAGGCGCACCGTTGATAAGCCCGATTATCATCAAGTACATGTCGGCCACTGCGTGAGTGAAGCCCATAGTCACAAAGGTAAATATGGGCAAGGCCATCATCAAGAAGCGAACATGGAGTGGTTTGCACATGAGCTGCAAGTATATAGCCAATGACACAAAAAAGTTACCCGCGCACCCTTTGAGCAAGGTCTGGACAAAGGAAAATCCGGCTTTGGTCCTAACAACATCGATCAGCCCTTTAATATAGAGTTCATTCTGAGATACGGCGGAGTAGTTGCAGATGATGTAGCAAACAAAGATGTTTCCTACCAAGTTGAGCCACCAGCTGACAAGCCAGCTGATGGTCAAGTCGAGAACAGACACTGCACCGCGACATAATGCCGTACTGAAGAAGAGCACGTTTGCGTTGAAGAGCTCCATTCCCATGACAGCCACGTAGAAAAGCCCAATGGGGTAGACGAGACCTTGAAGCATGTGTGTGATGATGGGGTTCAGGGCGAGAAAACCGGAACTTTCGCCTTCTATCAAGACATAGAGCATACCACCAGCGGTGAAGAGAAGCCCACCCATGAAGGAATTGAGCATGAGCTGGTCTATGCGGAGTCGCAGTTTCTTCATTGCGGTAGCGACCACTGCTAGTGCGGTTTCATACGGATTGAGATAGTCTTCCATGTTTGATGCGGGATAGTGTTGAATTAGTATCTAATGAATGTTCAATGATTCTAGATGAATGAATAGTTATGTGAGGTAGAAGATGATAGCAAACTCAATTATGGATGTGCGAGTAGCTTATTTGTAGGTGTGTAGTAGTAAATGGTGCTTAATAACAGGTTTAGCTTAATTGTGGGTGCGTAGATGCTTGATATTACCAAGCTTAGTTATGGCTGTAGTAGATATAGAAAACTTAAATATGATTTTGCTATGTGCTGGTTGTGCTTTAGTTGGTGTGTTGTAATGTGACTGTTGATGCGTAGTAGATTAAAGTTTGATCAACGTAATAAATGCACAACGAATGGAGTCTCGTTGTAATGTTAATGACTATAGATCGATGCTTGGCGATTAGTCTCCTCGAGCAATTATGATGACTTTATAATATAGACGCCTATCGCAATCTTTAATGCCATTCGTCCTATCTTTTTGATGGCCTGTTGCGTATTTTTCGATGGATACCCACGGAAAAAGGACACGAGCCCGCGGAAATTTTAACTCAAAGCACTAAAGAAATCCTGGCGTATTCGGAGACACAAAGCGATGTTGTAAGCGCTTCTCAGGACTAAATCTGAATACAGGTATGAACAGCCATGATAAATGATCTGGAACTTGTACCAATGGGGACTCATATTGTTTTCAACAAACTTCTGGGGTCAAGAATTACCGGCATACTGACGAACGCCCGACTATTCCGTCGAATCAAGAAAAACAGGAAGGGCCGGAATCCAGATGATTTGACATGATCTGCAACAATCAACAACTCTATTCAAACAAAAAGGAGCTTCCCATGTCATCGTCGATATCGGAGCTTTTCGTAACTAAACAAGTTTGTTGGATTGGCTTGTTCATATTTGGGGCATCTTGATTGTTTTTGATGTAGGCATCTTGATTGTTTTCAATAGAAGCATCTTGATTGTTTTTGACAAAATCATCTCGATTGTTTTTATTAATTTCATCTTGATTGTTCTTAATAGAACCATCTTGACAGTTCTTAACATCCTGACCCTTTTCAACATTTTCAACATCTGGCTCATTCTGTACCTGTTCTCCAATTTGTACATCCCTCTCACTATCCCCTCCTTTAGTATCTCCACTTTTCTGTGCTCTTTCCTGCTCCATACTCTTCTTCGCCCTCCTCACCAACCTCCGGTACTCCTTCTTGTGATCATTCAACCATGCCCCCCTCTGGAACTCCTTGTCTGATATCTTCACAAACTTGCGCCCAAACAAACCCTGTTTCGGCTTGATCGATATCTCCCACTCGTGTAACCGTTGCTTGAGTGTGCTCTCACTCTCGGGGTGGCTGCTATCGAGATTGGCATTATACAACACATAGTAGTGGTTGTAACGCTGTTCCAATTGCTGCCGTGTTCCTGTGGTTGGAATCCTGACCGCCGCTAACTTCTCCTTCATCTTCGCTGTGGTAAGCGACTGAAAGTCAAGCTTGGGAAGTCGACGTTCGTTATTCTGGTGCTGGTCTGCCTGCTTGAAATAAAAGTCCAGATGCACATCCAGGTGGACCTCCAGTGTGGCACGTTTCTTGAAGAAGGAGGTTATTCCGGACGATTGTCGCTTTCTCTTTGGTCTTTCCTGCCGTGCTAGACACTCGTCTAGATGCTTACTTTGAAGCTCTCTAGCGCTCATGTTGTTTGAGCAGATGGGACACTGAACAGAGTCTTTGGGCGCAGGCTGAGTAGCATTGAAGGGAGAAGTTGACTGTGTTGAAAAAGCATGACGCGTTGGAGTTGGGGTTCTTTCCGAACTTCGATCACTCTTTGGGGTACTTTCGCGTTTATCACTCCCCTTCTCAGTGATTTCTCCATCCAGAATCTCGATGACCTCTATGTTTCCAGTGTTTGTAGTCTCAGGCTGACCCTCTGGATTCTTTATCTTTTCGAGTAGGTTCTGCCGTACAGCCACGAAACTTCTTATGATCTCCTCCAAAAGGATATTTCTTGCCAAGTTTGTCTCAAACAACTCGGCCTTGCACAAGGGACATTGTTGCTTAACGATGAGCAGCGCGCGGATACATCGCGAACAGAATGTGTGATTGCAGCTGGTCAACACAGGCGCTGTGAAGAACTCCTTACATATGTAGCAGCGCGCAAGCGCGTCAAGTTCGCGTAGTTGTGGGACTTGTGTGGCGTTCCAGTCTGACGGGTCTGTCATGATGCGACGCGGTTGAAAAATGGTTGATACTGGGGAAGGCTTATGTAAGGTAAGGCACTGGAACTAGGCAACTGCGATAAGTGTAAAAACAAAAGTATAATGAGTACAAGTATAGTGAGTGGGGGTTTCTCTCGAAGCGAACATTGGATTAAATACCACCAGAATTGGGCTGTATCAAAGACTCGATTGATAAGTGGTACGGATTAGATAAAAACTGGGTCACTGGAAAAGTGTCACAAACGAGTGTATTGGATAAGCCTGAATGGGTGTGTACTTAGGGCTTGAGGTAAGTGAGCCAACAAGTGTTGGGTTTATTGTGTATACTTTGTAACATAGTGATTCTTTCCTAATAACTCATGTCTGTTTTTTCAGAGAGGATGTTTCTAATGTATATATTTCCGAGCTCTAGAACTTATAGTTGGTGTGAATGTGGGTATCACGAAACTCAGTATCTCTTGACTGAACTTATTCGGTAAATGTTACTGAGGGTAGGTAGGTTAGTGGCGTTATGCCACTGCAGTCAGAGTGGTCTTATATGTAGTACAATTTTATCAGTATCTATCGATCTGGGCCGCTCCTAAGAGTTCAATAATCTCTTATGACTAGTGATAATGAAGCTATCGACATAATTCATAGGGAGATTGTGATGCTGAGATATGAGTATTCAAGGCAATTAATTACCGCTGAAAGATTAAATCTCATAAAGTTGCAGGTTGCAATATTTCTGATAACTGAAAGCTAAATGTACTTTGTTGGATGTAGGTGTGAATAGAGTTCCTGGGAGATTCCGGAGATTCCGGAGATTCCCAAAGTTCCAAAAGTACTCTGGTGGAAAGATGCCATACCGATTTGATTGTTACGGCTGACTACTGCATGACGAAACGCATCATGAGGGAACTTGAGAAAGAAATAGAACTCCTTCCTATGATGAATGTGGTGATACTAGGAAAAACATTGCCACTACTAGACATGAACATACTGAAGGGTTATAATATCATCGAGCAATACTTAAGCTATAAAACTGGTATAGTTTCCGACTCTGAGTGAAGTATTTCCAGTACTTCGATATATTGATTGTAAGGAGATTTACATACATATTGTACTGTTGGTCTTAACTCGCAGCATGTTCTTGTGGAGTGGGTCATTGATCAAATTATATGTTATTTCGTAGGGTTGTATCACAATCATCACAGAGTTGTAATTTCGTAGGGTTGTATCACAATCATCACAGAGTTGTAATTTCGTAGGATCAAATCAGGTATTGTGTCAAAATCAAATCACAAGTTATCTCGTGGAATTGTGTCAGGATTAAATCACAAAGTTAAACAAGTTGTAATCTCTCTTAAAGTTGCCTCAAACTATCTCATCTCTCGTATATTTTCGTATTTTCCTCATCACATCATTCATAACCATCTCATCTTTCAACTTCACTAAAGCCTCTACAAGTGCACAATTCTAATTACTTCATTTACACATCTAAATCAAGCTTTTATTACCACCAATGAAGCTAATACCTTCCCTCACAACTCATCATGCTTTGGAACCTTCTTCTTCACAACCTTGCGGATAACCTTCTTCTTCTTCTTGACAGGCTTATTGGCAGTTCCAGCAGGCTCGGGTTCTGCCACAAAAGAGGCGGTCTCCGCAACAGATTCCGAAGGCTCAGATGGTTCGGCAGGCTGCTCAATGACATCAACAGTGGCTGCACTCTCAACATCAACAGGACTTTCAGTAGGACTCTCAACGACACTCTCAGTACTCTTAATAACACTCTCAGTACTCTCAACGACACTCTCAGTACTCTTAATAACACTCTCAGTACTCTCAACAGCACTCTCAGCATCAGCAGGAGCACTCTCAAAGGTGATAGGGTTTTGAGTAGACTCTTCAGCATACGGCACTGTGTCAATGTGATCAGGTTCGTCAATTGAGGGGTCTGCCTCAACCACACTGTCAAGTGGCACACTGGGTGGCACAATAGGGTTCTCGACAACAGGCTCCTCAACCACAGGGTCTTCAACCAAAGGTTCCTCAACAATAGGCTCCACGAGCTCAGTGTCAACAGCATCGTATGAAGCAGGAGCTTCTGTCTCTGAGGTCTCAATGGCTTCGGCAACAACCTCTGGTGCATCTGTAGGTGCAACGGTAGATTCGGCCGCCCCCATGGACTCAGTAGCATCTTCATCATCGGTGACCTCCACCTCCTCGTACAAACTGTCACCATCGGTCACACCCTCATCGTCGGTCACCTCCACTTCCTCATACTCCAGTGCATCTGTTGCTTGTGAAATATCCTCGCTGATGGAGGAGATGGCAGCAGACACCGCATCAGTGGCATTGGAAACGAATTCATTGACAGGCGTCTCACCAATCATAGCCGCGGCGTAAGGGTCTACGACCGCAGATGCAGCATCCATAGCAGCACCGACAACAGACATCACAGGGTTTCTGGTGGCTTCATCAGTGGAAGAGGAATCACCAGGGGCAGAAGATGTAACGGCAGACTTGGCAGAGTCGACAACAGCCTTGGCAGAGCCGACAACATCTGCATAGTTTGGAGCATCCGCGGATTTGGCTGCATTCACAGCACTCTCCAGAGCTTGGTTAACTGCAGAGGAAATAACTGATCCTGCTTTCTGAACCATTTCGTATGCAGCTCCAGCTGCAGCTGCAGTTGGAATGGCATCGACAACATCACCAGCCAAAGAGGAAGCCTGTTCAACATAGGAGGAAACCTGCTCAACATAAGGGTCAGCAAAAGAGGATGCCTTCAGTGCGTAGTCTGCAGCGATTGAAGCGGCAGGGATATCTCCAGCCCAAGAGGCTGCAGTACGAGCGGCATCAACATTACCGGAAGCAACACTGGATGCTGTACCAGTAACATCTGATACAACGCTGTTGGCTGCATTAGCAACACCTGAAGCCGCACCAGCAGCATCTGATACAACACTGTTAGCTGCATTAGCAAAATCTGATGCAATACTTTCAGCTGCACTGACAATGTTTGCGTTTGCAATTGTAGATGCAACGTTTTCAGCTACATCAGCAACACGTGCTGTTGCGTCCTCCGCAACAACAGCAGCAGAATTGAGATAGGCCTCTGCTGCCTCACTAGCGGCACCCCCGACGGAACTAGCATGAGAAGCGGCGTTCTGTGCTATCGTCGATGCGCTGCTAACAACGCCCTCTGTGGAAATCGCCAGAATTGCAGCTTTCACAGAAGAAACGACAGCAGCAGGAGCTTCAGCGGCAGCAGCAGCAGATGCAACAGAAGCAGCATACTCGGGAGCCTCTACTGCAGCAGAAGACACGGCACTGGCATATCCAGGGATTTCACTAGTGAACGACGAAACCGCACTCGCGGCTGCATTGACGTACCCGGGAGCTGCAGAAGAAACAACACTTGCAGCAGAAGAGGCCGCACTTGCGACTGCTTCAGCATTGGTACTAATGATCGAGGTACCTGCGCTGGCAATTGACTCGGCGTGGATCTGGGCTGCACTCACAGCTGATTGGGCGTAGGTTTGTGCAGCACTTACCATTGGCTCAGCATTGTTTTGGGCTGCGCTCACAGCATCCCCAGCATAACTCTGAGCTGCATTCGCAATTGATTCAGCGTGGCTTCCAGCAGCACTCGCAATTGGCTGAGCATAACTGTGAGCTGCGCTCACAACAGACTCAGCATTGCTCTGAGCTGCACTAACGGCAGAATAAACATGGCTTCCAGCAGCACTAGCCATTGGCTCAGCATTGTTTTGAACTGCACTCACAATAGACTCAGCATTGCTCTGAACTGCACTGACAGCAGAATAAACATGGCTTCCAGCAGCACTAGCCATTGGCTCAGCATTGTTTTGAACTGCACTCACAATAGACTCAACATTGCTCTGAACTGCACTGACAGCAGAATAAACATGGCTTCCAGCAGCACTAGCCATTGGCTCAGCATTGCTCTGAACCGAACTCACAACAGACTCAGCATTGCTTTGAACTGCACTCACAATTGACTCAGCATGGGTCTGAACAACACTAGCATCGGCCTCAACATCAGTCTTCACCTTACGTAAATAAGAATCAACATCGAAATCAGCCTGGCTTGTAACGTAATCCACCGCAGCCGAAGCCTTGCTGGTGGCCGCTTCCACAATGTCGCCCAACGTTGACGACACTTTGTCTGTAAACTCGGGCTCCTTTTTGCCCAAAAGTGCGTCCTTAGCCTTACCAATACCAGCTTCACCGTGCTTATGTGCAGCCTTCAAGTAAACAAGCCCCAAAGCACCGTATCTCTGCGCATACTCCATGCCCACATGACCGTAGACATCAGCATAGTGCCGGGACATCAGAACAGCTGTGTCCAAGTGGCCGCTGTGATGCGCCTTCTGCAAACCCACACCCAAGAGCGCAACAAGCACGATGGTCATAAAGTACAGGAAAACGGTACCGATGGCAGAACGGCCGCTGGAGTGGGGCACCTTCATAACATGCAAAGTGTTTGCAGCAGAACCGGAAGCCAACTTCAGGCCATTTGGAGAAAACGCCACGGTGGTGATGGCAAAGCCATGCAATTTCTTGTACACCTTGATCACGGCAAACGTGTCCAAACGTACAAGCAGAACGGTGATGTCATTACCGGCAAGTGCAATCAAGCCGCGTGGAACGTTGATGTCCAAGGCCACAACATTCTTGAACTTGCGCAGCACCGTCTGCACCTTTAAGATGGTTTTAGAGGCGAGCGAATAGTGGATGAGCACTGCCTCGGAACGGGCTCCACGCACAGAAGCAGCAACAACCACGCTGTCATTGTCCACATACTGAACCTTGGACAAGCTGTACTTGCTGAGCTGTTTGGACACCGCAGGCACTTCCTGTGTTGACAGGGTGATGGTGCCAGACCGGGTGCTGAGGGTTTCAATGGTGCTGGCGGTGACTAAACAGAGCAGATCTTTGAGCGGAGAGACATGGAAGTCCTTGATCTCGCCATTGACCACGACCCTGTGCTTTAACTCGAGCAATGTTGGGTCGAAAATGTACAAGGTGGACGGAACCTTGGATGTCATCAAGCACCCCACACTGTTGTCACTAGCCAAACGCACCACCTTGGGGTACACATCGACGTCATCTTGGGACACGTCCTCCTCCAATTGTGCTGCGTCGATGAAGCGGAGGTGTTCGTCTTTGTTGTAGACGTACTTGCGCAAGTTGTTGTTGATGCTCATTGATGTGATCAACTGGGACGACTGATTACACCCAACAAACACCGACCAGCCTTCATCGTCGCTGATGTGTGCGGTATCTAAGCACTGGGGTGAGTCTTCATTGGACGGGAGCGTGATTTCGCGGAACCGTTGCAATCTTCTGGATGGATCGGCCTTGAGCAGGACCTTGACAGCGGTGATTTTGTTGGGGATGCCATGTTTGCCTTCACCGCCACCTCCTGCCACAAGCACTGTTTTATTATCGACGAACTTGGCTGCGAGCACGGGGTACCCGAGGTCAAGCGTTGAGCTGTCTTTCATTGTGGTTGCTAAAAGTAATTGCTGTAAATTGCTCTTATATGTGTCGGGGATGTCGCGAACGACTTCGAGCAAACACGAGCGAATAAACTTTACGAGCAAGTGAGTGAAGGAGCAGCGAACAGAAAGAGCAAGTGAAGTGAAAGAGCAAGTGAATTGAAAGAGCAAAGGAAGTGTAGTGAGTTAGTGAGAGAACTTACATTAAAGTAGAAATAGTTGAATGGGTGTAGTGAATGAATTGCGTCGTTATAGAAATAGCTGAATGAAGTAAGTGAGCGAGTTGAGTGAGTAGAAAGAAGTTTGTGAGGGTAGAAAGAAATTGAATAAATGAGTAATGAGTGGGTGAAAAGGAGTGTAATGAGTGGGTGGGTGAAATTAAAATTTACAGAGTAAGAATAAGTTTATGAAGGCGTAGAAAAATGTTAGCGGTGAGTGAGTTATAGTGTGAATGGTGTGGATATATTGCAGTATGTATAATATGGATAGTATAATATATGGGTCCAACAACAAACAATTCGTTACATTCATTCAGACTTTATGCGTCAGTGGGTAAACTTATAAAACAGATCGTTGGCTTTAACAATTTGTAGAATAATTCCACGTAATGATAACTCCACAAGAGAAATAAATCTTGATGGACAATTCCACTATTTCAACAAATTCACATATTAACTCCTCATTTAACAACTCGTATTAAACAACTCCACTTATCTAATAACTCGTCTTACTTATCCTTCTTATATCCCTCTTGTACCTCTTATATACCCCTTACCCCTCTTATATCCCTTTTATCCCTCTTATATCCTCCTTACTCTAATCTCTTAACCTACACCATGTCGCGTTTCTATATCGCATATCTATGTCGCACACATGTCGCATTTCTCTCTCCACATGAAACTGTGTCTCTCCATCCTGAGCCATGTTGTGCACGGTTACGTGGGCAATCGTGCTACGGTCTTCCCCCTCCAGTACGCTGGATGGGACGTCGATGCCATCAACACCACAAACTACTCCAATCACCCCGGTTACGGCTCGTTCGCTGGCTCCACCACACTGCCCGACTTGGTACGCAGTATAATGCAGGGCTTGCAAAAAGTTCTCGGAATGAACTATGACATGATATTGACCGGCTACACACCCAACGCCGAGGTGTTGCAGGTTGTGTTTGAACAATTGCTCCCTATTTTTGCTGAAAACCGCCCTATCTCGCCGGTTTGGGTCGTGGACCCGGTATTGGGCGACAATGGCAAATTTTACGTGCTGGAAGATGTTGTTCCGCGGTATAAGGACTTCTTGACGAGTGGTCATGTCTCGCTCATCACGCCCAATCAGTTTGAGTTTGAGGTTTTAACTGGTGTCACCATCTCCACGTGGGACGACATTCTCCATGCCTTACAGAGTTTTGATGCGCAGTACAACGTGAAAAACGTGGTGATATCGTCGGTTCTTGTTGACGGCAAGATGTTTTCGGTCGGGCATACTTCGTCGGGCACTTTCAAAGTACCAATCGAGGTTATTGGGTGTGCGTTCAATGGGTGTGGTGATCTTTTCGCGGCTCTTCTTGCCAGTGCTTTCTACGATGCGGGGCGTTTGGATGAGGCAGTGTTGGCGGGTGTGTTGGGCAAGCTACACAAGGTTTTGGTTCGTGCGTATGAGGAGGAAAAGAAGAAGGGGGGTGATGTGGAGGTGGTGAAGGACTTACGAATTGTTCATCTGCGTGAGTTTTTGTGATAGAGTGGGTTGAAACGGTAAGAGAGGTGGAATGTACAGATGAGTGGATATGGGACATTATCAGTGGAATAAGCAAATGTCTCTTGGAGCACTTGAGGAAATATAGATATGAAAGAGAATTCGAGAAGATTATAATATGGTGTACTGTTTGTAATGAAGAACAGTTTATTGGAAGAGTGTACGGAGAAACTAACGAGTGAGATTGGTAGGTGGACTAATCAAGAGGTTTTCTTAATGAAGGAATTAACACGAGCATAGATGACGATAGAAGAGAGATTATAGATGAAGAGACAGAAAAAGGCCATTAGATAGCGATACAGGAAAAGCCATATTAGATAGCCTGCTAAAAATAGACCATATTAGATTGATTGCCCCTAATAACGAGTAAAGACAGTTCCCTAAGGCCCATTGTGGGGTATTTATGTTACAACACCTGCAAGTGTTGCAATTCTAAACAAGCTGCAGTTTTGTAGGAATAGTGCATGTTTTAATTGTGAATAAAAGGTACATCAACATGAGCACTAGCGGGATACCACAGTTTGTATATGGTATATTAGTGTGTTGTGTGGATTGTGTAGATTGTAGGGTACTATAGAGGATTATCGTGTGAATCGTGTAGATTGTAGGGTAGACCATAGGTGATTGTCGTGTATATATCGTGGATATGTCGTGTATATTGTCTTGTGGATTACAGCGTATACTAAGAATATTCACAGGTATACTGTGATCTATTAAGTTGCTCCATTAGTTATCTATCAAGTTGCTCCATTAGTTATCTATTAAGTTCACTCCATTTTTATTAAGTTCCATCATTCAGTTATCTCTATTATGAGTTCAGTCCCTCCCTCCCTCACTCACTCGCTCCGCTCGTTTGTTCGTTTATTCGGTCGTTCGTCTAGATAACGTATTGATGTTTAAGATTACAGAAGCAGAATTAGATCATATTACGTAAAAATGTCTTTTCCTATCTTTATCTTTTTCTTCTCAATCGCCCCCCATAATGAATGAACCCAAAGTATTCCCCAGGCGATGGATTCTACTAATACCACTCATCGTCATCTGCTTGGTGGCATTCAGAACAATGGCCTACAGAAAAGAGACTGAAGTCGAGTCCACAGCAATCCATCCTCAAATGGATTCGCCACATTTCCAGCTTAGGCATATGTTCCACCATGGCACAGGCGAAGATAACTATAAGAAACACAAGCGCTTGGATATCACCCCAGAGTGGGTAGAGAAGCAGAAAAGATTCGAGATCGAGAAACACAACACGAAAAACAGAGAGAAAGTGAAGGATGGGAGAGATGGAGCAACCGGTGAAAGAAAGTCCGATATTCCAAACCAGGGGGAATGGCACAAGGAAACAGGGTATACCGATAGCTCAAAGGATTTCAAAATCCAGAATGATCGCAAGATCTACATTGATGATCAAATTGATCACGGGATCAATATTCAGAGTGACCATAAGATCAATATTCAGAGTGACCATGATGGCGACATGATCCAGAACACCAATAAACACAACTACATGAATCAGGATGAACGCAAAGACATAAATGAAAACGCTGATGAACGCCCTCTAATGAACCCGGAGCTCGATGAGCTGATCATTGAAGTATTAATGTATCTGGACCCCGAGTTTCTCAGATACATGCACACGGACAGGTTTCAGCAGACCGATGATAAATTAATGAGATTGCTAAAGTATTTAAAAGATCCGGGGTTGATTTTGGGGAATCAGAATGATGAAGACAACTACGCGGACTCCGAAGAAAACTATATGGAAGCCGATGAAGACAACTACGTGGACTCCGAAGAAAACTATATGGGAGCCGATGAAGACAACTACGTGGACTCCGAAGAAAACTATATTGAAGCCGATGAAGACGTGGACATAAATGAAGACTACTACATGTCTCAGAATGATGATAAATCAACCAAGTTTTTTAGGTACTTAAGAGATATGGAAGCAAAATCGTGGAATCACAAGTCCGAAGAACACAACCATATGAATCAGAATGACAACCTGGAACATCCAAACTCAGATATTGACGACAGTCTTCATGACTGGCCTGCAGCCCACAGCGGCAAAAGCCCCTGGGACATCCGTCTCCCCTTCAAAACATCCTCCAACAAAGTCAGCGTCGCACGTTTGGTGGACCGCCACACACCAGGGTTTATCGAGTCGTACTTGGAATACGCACAGTCGGTCAGAGGAAATCCTCAGATCCTTAATCGTATCCACTTCGAGTGGGAGTTTGGCAATATCGAGGTCCCCGACATAAAGGATCGCGACACGTTGGTATCACTCGCCACCATCTCGCTGAATGCATATGTGCGGTACCCGCAGTCGGACAAGGAACGGTTGGAGAGTGACTGGCGAGACGTGGATGGCGTGGTACCTGATCAGGACAACGACGATGTCGAGTTTGGGTGGAGCGATGTGGGACTCCGTGGCCATGTTTTTGTGAGCGACGACAACAGCACCGTGATCATCGGCATAAAGGGGACTAGTGGCGCGGGCCTTCCCGGTGGAGGCAGTGACGAAACGGCCACCGCGGACAAAACCAACGACAACCTTCTTTTCCTGTGCTGTTGCGCTCGTGTGGGCTACATGTGGACCACCGTGTGCGATTGCTATGAAAAGACGTACACGTGTAACCAAGACTGTCTCGAAAGAGAGTTAATGCGCAAGGATCGGTACTACCAGGCGGTGCTCGACATCTACAACAACGTGACGTCGATATATGACCCACGCAAGCACAACATCTGGGTCACCGGCCACTCTTTGGGTGGCGCACTTGCGCTGCTTTTGGGACACACATTTGGTGTTCCCGCAGTGGCTTTTGAGGCGCCCGGTGAGGCTCTTGCGGCCAGGCGTTTGCACTTGCCCCAGCCACCAGGAATTCCGCGGTACTTGGAGCACATTTGGCATGTGGGGCACACGGCAGACCCCATCTACATGGGTGTGTGCAACGGTGCATCATCATCGTGCAATGTAGCGGGGTATGCGATGGAGACGGCTTGTCACACGGGGTTGCAGTGTGTGTACGATGTTGTTGCGGAAAAAGGGTGGCGGGTGAGTCTTTTGAACCACCGTATCCACACGGTGATTGATGATGTTATCTTGCAGTACAACGATACACCGGTGTGTGAGGAGCAGCCGCCATGTCGCGACTGTTTCAACTGGCGATTCACAAGTCACGACGACAATGAGCTGGACGAGCCGCTGATGCCGAACCCGTTGCGCCCTAAGCCTAGCGGAGCGAGCACAAATACACGGAGGACACACACGTCACCGGCGAGCACGAGTGAGGCACTGACGAGTAGTACTCTGACCAGCAGGAAGCTGACGGGTACGACAAGCAGCACAAAGACCACGGTTGTTACCTCCACCACTTGCTCCACGACGTCAACGTCGCAGCCCGACAAGCCCAAGAAGTGCTTGAAGCGGTCTTGGTATGGATGGTGTTTGGAGTGGGGGGACGACGATGGGAGTGATGACCTGGATAGAGTTTAGGCAGAGGTGAGTGGTTCGAATTTTGGGAGTAAGGGAGGGTTTATACGGGAGGATAAGGGATGGAATAATGAGACTAGGAGGTACAGGAATATAATGAAATATAGGAGAGAATAAGGGAATGGAAATTTGTAATTCATACTATGTATGTGTCACATGTGCGGCTGATATCTTTCTGAGGGAAAGCTATCTTATCCATGTATTTATTTCTTCAACTCTTCTGCGGGTTGTGTAAATGCTGGTATGGACACACGGTAGTCAAACTTAGACAAGAAAGCAGTAATAGTTGAGAACCTGAATGGTAAATTTTTAGAATTTTGGGTGAAGCCGGCTGCAAAAATAGGCTAATACAAGATTGTCCAATGAGCGTATACAAGGGTGATAGACTATAGCATGATGGGTAAAAAAACAGGACCAAAGAAGGTTCAAAGCAAGAATATGAATCATGAGCAAGAAACAGGACAGAAAAGCATGAATCATGAGCAAGAAACAGACAGTAAAAATAAGAATTTAAGCCTTAGAAGCGCACAAACCACGAAGTGCACCAGCTATGTTATTCTGTAGCATTATGAAACCAGTTGGTTTGTAAAAGCGTGCCCAAAATCGAAGTCAGCATGATTTGAGGTGGATACAGGATGATGAAATCTGATAGACCATAGAGTACCGGTAGGGAATGGTTATATAGGTTTGTTTACTCCCACTTAAACACCCACTCGCTCGTAGCTATTTTCAAATTACAGGACCATTTAATGCCTTTGCAGCCAACTTAAAGTATTGATCTAATTTTTAGTTAAAAATCTTGCATATCGATGATTTGAAGTCAAATATCCGGTAAATTTTGAATCTAATTATGGATCACTGACGGTTGTGAAAGGATTTCTTCATGAATAGAATAATCAAACCATCTTTCTTGGATCTACCTCATCTCTTTTTTTAGCCTGTTGTTGTCTCCTTCTTTTCGATATTTGCAAAATCATCCACCTTTCGTGTAACCTTCCTTGTTCTGATCTTTTCTACCTTTTCGTTATTTAGCTTTCTTGTCTTTTAACTTTCCTTTCCACTCTATATTTCGTGTCTTCTTTATCTTACCAGCCTTTTCCTTTACCTTTCCCGTACTTTTTCTTTAACTTTCTTTCTCTTCTAGCTCTCCCTTTCTCTAGCTCTCCCTTTCTCTAGCTCTCCCTTTCTCTACCCCTCCCATCCCCTTCACACCCTCATCTTTGAATCTGACCTCATCATCAAATACTCACACCCCATACTACATTCGCTATGACCTCACAGCACCCCTACATCTCCGCCATTAGCCTTTTTTCAGCCGTTCACAAACCAGGTCCTATTTCATGTAAATGCCGCAAAAGTAGAACAGTACAAGGCTCTCAACGTGTAATTCAGGTAGAAAGCTTGATGCCCTTCGCCTTCATCCCTCGTGACACATCCCTCGTGACACATCCACATTCACGCCTTCACTCATCGACTCGTCAGCCCGTTATTATGTCATGCGTGTCGTCATCAATTCCATTTTTGTCCCCCGTGCGAATTCCACTAGGTTGCTCATCAGCACAAACAACATCACCCATTACAAAGGACCTGCCAAATCATCACCACAAAACTAACAGTGCCCCAGCAGAGCTCCAGTATCTTCTCATCACTCATGGGTACCCAAGACACCAGCCGTCCCATTCTACTTGTTTGCTTTGAGCAACTGTATTTCCTATTTGAGATTTTTTGTTTATTTACTTTTTATCCGTATTAGAACATCGAGACGAGCTTTTTGGCACAACCTGCAATATGTGGCAACTTCAACCTGCAAGCCCCCTTTGTGGGCGAATTGCGGTTGATCATGCATCCCAAACTTGCTGAGGATGAATTTTGCAGCGTCTAAAAAGAAAACATTTATATAACTACAAGTCCCAAGTTCAGAGACGATACCAAAATAATGAAGCTTATTCAGGTCATCTTGAACCTTTTCTTCCTTGCGGGAGCAGTCCTCTTGCTTCTCTTCGTGGTGATTGCGGGCTCCACCGACCACTTCCCATTCAACCGCTTTTACTGGCTCCGTGCTAATACCTCGGCCATCAGTGGTGCTGCCAGTGAGTCAGCATGGTCATTCTGGGGTGTTTGTGAGTACACCGACTTTAGCAACTGTAAGTTGGGACCAGCATACCCCATCTCGCCAGTCAACAACTTTGGTACCACTGAAGGTGTGGCTAAGGACTTTATCAACAATCAGAACACATACTACTACTTGAGCAGATTTTCGTTTGCATTTGCCATCATTGCGCTTTGTTTCGTGGCCTTTGCCTTCATCTTGGAAATTATTGGTCTCATTCACAGCGTTGTTGACAAGATTGTGGCTACCCTTATGGGTATTGCATTGTTGTTCAGTGCAGGTTTTTCTGCGATGCAGACTGCCGTTGTTGTTCTTGCCCGTAATGCGTTCAACACCACCAACCTGTCGCCTCACATTGGTGTCAAAATGATGGCTATTATGTGGGCGTCTTTTGCGGTGATTTTGATTCTTTTCGTCAACTCGGTCTCTGGTGCCATTATGTCGAGCTACCAGCTGTACTTGCACGAGGTCAAGGGATCCAGATCAGAGTCTGGTCCTGTGAATGACCAGTCGTCGTTTACGAGAGCTACACCTGTGGATGCAAAGGAGGACCCCAACCTGGGAGGCATCCGCTTCTTTAAAATCAAGAGAAACCAGAAGGTTTCGGACGATGAGAGTGTTTAATACCCGATAGAGTAGTAATGAGTAATTGAGGGGATGATGTAGGGTGAGAGAGTATTGGAGGTTAGGAGGGAGGAGTAATGTTTGAATGCGTGGTTAAAAATAGGAGTAGGAATTGTTTGTGTGGTTGTCAAGTTGAAATGTAAATATTCGAATATATGATGGAAGATAATACGAATACTGAGCGAATTAACGGGCGAAGCGAGTGAATGAGTGAACTTACTTTATATACAGCGACTAGTGAACGAATGAGCGAAAAGACATTAGATTAGTCGAAGATGAAATAGTAAGACATAAGATTAGTAAACGATTAAATAGTAAGACATAAGATTAGTAAAAGATTAAATAGTAAGACATAAGATTAGTCGAAGATTAAATAGTAAAAGGACAAGAGTAGTGAGGACAAAAGATTAGTCGAAGAGGACACAATAGAAAATGGGCTTGCCGAAAATACAAACGATGCAAGAGAAATGAAACAAGACTTGATAGGAAAATGATGTAAGAAAAGTCGAATGAGATGCGAGAGTACTAATGCAAGAACAGTAGAACGGTTAACGAAGTGAGAATAGTGTATTTTGAGCAGGAGAGTGTATATGTAGAGGAATGTAAATAGGAATGCGCGATGTTATCGTGATGATCAATATTCCATCGCGTTTCCAGCAACATCCACTCAAATTAGTATCGTCAAGGCAGCAAGAGAATATTTATAGATACGGCTATCACATGCAGAATGCTTGTGTACTTCTGCAGGGACACTGTAGAGAAGTTCGAGAAGCAATTGACGAAGCTGTAGTGAAGATTCTATTGAGGATGATTTAATTATTGAGGATGATTTAATGGGGTAGTCTGTGGGTGTTAAGACATGATACACAGGGATCCGATTACGTGGTTTTACATATAGTTACACAGGGTGTAAAGGGCAATATCAGTATTGGATCGTGCATATGTACATATCGGGTACTACGCCAAGTTGATTTTTCATTACATCGTCAATTATCCAAAGTTTTTTGGTTGTTCCGTGACTTCGTTACTCAATTGTTTGGTGTCCACAAAATTATAATTTAAATCATTTAGAGAATGCATGAATTGTTCAGGTTCACAGGATTAGGTCAGCGAGTATGACGACATAGGATGGAGGTTCCTTCCTATTACGGTAATCAAGAGTATGACCGAGGCGGAGCACTATGAACCACTAGGGGTGTGAGCTATTACAGCTTGGACATCCGAGTGGGACACGTGGAGGTAATACGGGGTGCACTACAGAGGGGTGCACCACAGAGGG
>JAJLWI010000071.1:0-72436 GCA_030674215.1 Kodamaea nitidulidarum | reverse complement strand
AGATTCGAAGTCTGGAGGTTTAGATCAAGTATGAGAGTGAGGAAACTAGCGACCGTCATGGCGCTCCTGCTGCAGTTGGTATCAATGGAAGGGCGATCCAGGGGTACTGACTTGCAAATGGTAGCTGCCGACGACGGGGCTGTATGTTGTCTCCTTTGCTAACCAGTCTTATCAAGCTGGGAGTATTGGTACGATATACAGCGTCTAAAAGTGCTACTAATTTGGATCGGAGCTGTATGGGCGATACAGCGAAGTTTCAGAGTGGTAGTTTCCAAAGATTTCGCAAAGTTCTTTACAATCTACTGTCTGGGCTCCTCACTGAGAGTCGGCACTCGTTCAAGAAACCATAGGGTCTTAGATGCAGAATTTGCAGCCATAAAAAAAAAAAGGTGGGGCTCTTTAAAACGGATTTCCCAGATAAAGATTGGGGAGAAAACTCTCGAACCCTCAGATACTATAGAGTTGTTGATCATTAGTTGGCTTGCGGCCGTTTTTGTTGATTACTATGTTATTGATCTGGCTTGTTGAATAGAGGTAAGGGTATACGAATGTAGAGTGATATGTAGAGATAACTGAACGAACGAGCGAAGTTCACGAGCAAAGCGAGTGAACTTACAGTATATATAGAGATAATTGAACGAACGAGCGAAGCGAGTGAAGTGAGTGAGTGAGCGAACTTACAGTATATATAAAGATAATTGAACGAACGAGCGAAGCGAGTGAAGTGAGTGAGTGAGTGAACTTACAGTATATATAGAGATAATTGAACGAACGAGCGAAGCGAGTGAACAAACTTATACGTAGAGATAACTGAACGAACGAGCAAACATAAAGAACAAAGCGAGTCAAACATCTTAGAAAAGAGTAATTGAGTGAGAGAAAAGAGCGAGAGAGCACTATATAGTAAGATGTGAGTAGGTGAATGACTAAGCTTCATAGAGAAAATTACTACGAGCAAAGCGAGAGTGAGTGAGTGGACAAACTTGGAGTAAGAGATGAATTGAACAAAAAACGGCTTTATAAACTCCGAAATGAGCTAACAGGAAGGTCAACCGGACGAGCGAATGAACATATTGGGCTAATTGGAACCGCTGAATATAACAGTATCGTAGCTACAATCTTATCAGCCACTCGGAAATTCTAAATCTAAAACTCTCGATCTAAACCTCACCAAAACTCTCGATTTCAACCCTTTGTAACTTCTTCACTAGCCATTACCTATTTTACCAGAAAGCATATTTATACCACCCAATTTGGTTTGTGCACCGCTCGTGCAGCTCACAGACTAGTTTAGATATCTCTACTTTGAGGATTATTAACAATCGTTTAGTCTCTACTATGAGGTTTGTTAACATACTGGTTCAGCCATCTCTATTACAATGAAAGTTCACTCATTCGTTAGATTGTAAGTTCATTCGTTAGATTATCTCTTTATATAGTGTAAGTTCACTCGTTCGTTGGATTATATCTTTATATACTGTAAGTTCACTCACTTACTCACTTCACTCTCTCTGCTCGTGAAGTTCGCTAGTTCGTTCAGTAATCTCTATATATAACGTAAGTTCACTCACCCACTCACTTCACTCGCTTTGCTCTTGAAGTTCGCTCGTTCGCTCAGTTATTTTTTAGTATAAGTTTCTTCACTCACTCACTCACTTCACTCGCTTTGCTCGTGAACTTCGCTCGTTCGTTCAGTTATCTCTACGTATAAGTTTGTTCACTCTTCTACACTTTCCTTCCTAACATCATCCTCTAGTTATACTGCATATACTGGCTCGTCGAACTGAACTTCAAGTTACCCTTAATCACCTTGTCGACCGCCTTCAAGAAGTCCTTCTCGTTCGCGACCTTCCTCCTGGCACGAATAGCAAACATACCAGCCTCTGTGCACACCGAACGAAGCTCGGCACCAGTGGCATTAGGACACAAGCGCGAGATCAACTCCCAGCGGATGTCCTTCTCACAACTCATGGTCTTACTGTGGATGCGGAAAATATTGGCCCTGCCCTCAAGGTCAGGCAACGAAAACTCCACCTTTCTGTCGATTCTGCCCGGACGCAACAACGCAGGGTCCAAAGTATTGGGCCTATTAGTTGCGAACATAACCTTGATGTTACCTCTGGGGTCGAACCCGTCCAACTGCGTGATCAACTCCAACATGGTTCTCTGCACCTCGTTGTCTCCACCAGCACCGTCGTCGAAACGAGCACCTCCAATGGCATCAACCTCATCAAAGAAAATGATACACGCCTTTTTTGTGCGCGCCATCTCAAACAACTCACGCACCATACGGGCGCCCTCACCAACGTACTTTTGCACCAATTCCGAACCAATCACACGGATAAACGTGGCGTCTGTTCTATTGGCCACCGCACGTGCACACAAAGTCTTACCCGTTCCCGGAGGTCCATATAGCAAGATACCCTTGGGAGGGTCTATGCCTAGCTTGACAAAGCGTTCTGGTGAGAGCAACGGCAACTCCACGACCTCACGCAACTTCTCGATTTGCTCCTTGCACCCACCAACGTCGCTGTAAGTAACATCGGGTTTCTCCTCCACCGTCATCATTGTGACTGATGGGTCGATACGTGGGGGCAAAGGCAACTGGATTTCATATTTTTGTCTGTCGACACCAACACGCATACCCTCCTCGATATCCGTGGGGGAAACACGGTCTCCCAAACCAACCACGAACTTTGCGATTTGTTTGATGTTGATGACGTATTTGGTACGGTTGTCGGCGTTTTTGTAGGCACTCAGATTGAAGCCGATACCTTCAAGAGGGGTTGTGGTTTCGATGATTTTGGTACAACGAGCAACCTGGAGCGGGTGCTCTTCTGCAAGACGTTGTTTGTCACCCATGACGTCCCACAAATGAGGGGGGGCCAATCCTGTGTCTGATTCCTTGATTCCAATGCTTTCTTTGATACGTTCTTCGATCAGCTTGAGGTCTTTCTCGATCTTTTTGAGTGCAGTTGCGTAAGGGGCAATGCCGTATGTTTTGAGGACCTGGATGTCTCCCTCACTGAGGGGCACGATCTTCTCTGTTTTTTCATCGTCTTCTGTTGGGGCGACGTACTTGTCCCAGTCTGCTTTTGGAGGCATGGTGGCGATAAAGAAAAAAATAGAGCGGCGAACTTCACGAACGAACTTCACGAGCGAAACGAGTGAAGTGAGTGAGTGAGTGAACTTACATCATTGGAGAGTTTAACTGAACGAGCGAACTGAACGAGCAAACTGAACGAGCAAAGTGAGTGAAGTGAGTGAGTGAGTTGACTTACATAGTAGGAGAGCTTAACTGAACGAGTGAACGAACTGAACAAGCAAAACAGGTGAAGTGAGTGAGTGAGTGAGTGAGTGAAAGACATGAAGTGAGTATGAAAGTGAGTATGAAAGTGAGTAAACAGACATAAAAGTGACTATGAAAGTGGCTGGTCAAAAGCACATTGAAGAATACATTAAAGAAAGCAACATGAAAGTGATTAACATTGGGGTTAGTAATAAGCGGGTGAGCAATTGCTAGTTCACCAACTCGCTCACACACTCACTAACTCAATCACCCACTAACTCACTAACTCACTAACTTACTAACTCACTAACTCACTAACTCACTAACTCACTAACTCACTAACTCTCACACTTACTCACACATTCACTCACTTCACGAGCGAAGCGAGTGAAGTTTGTTCGCTCGTGAAGTTCGTTGTGTGGGTAACCTTATAGTGATTACCAATAAATGAGTAAACCAGTAAACATGATCAAGTGGTTTAATGAAGCAGTTAGTAGGTGGTAAATACTAGGGTTAGTGAGATAATACTAGCAAATAGTGACAACTGAGATATCCACAGAATACGATAAATGCTTACATATGTATGATGTCGCTCTAAAGACATAATTGCACTGCATGATATCATTACAATAATGACATACTTGATAATGACATAATTTTTGCCATGATCGATAATGTCAATACAATTGATGCTTGATAAATGTATTGATCGATGAGGAAGGCATTGAGTTACTCGTATGAAGCCCTCTTAAACATTGAAAAGTGAGGAAGATAAGCGATGCAAACAGTTCGTGGGAGCTTTCCGAATAGTAAGTATCGTAGCTAACGGAGGGCCAATTAGATGTAGCGAGACTCACAGACTTGCGAGATGAGTGAGCGAGTGAATAAACTAGCAAGTGTGCGATTTTCAAGAATATGAGTGAGTGAGTGGGTAAGTGAACATGCGGGTAAGTGAGCAAGTATGTGAATAGGTGATTAAGTGAGTGACTGAGTAACGTGTGTGAGTACTAAATAGTGAGTGTGTAAATAACGATGTGAATATGGTTTGAGCGTGCAAATATTGATGTGGATAGGAAGTGAGTGTTAATATCATAGGGTGTGAGTGAAAGTAGAGTCATATCAGTATGTTGCAATGAGTAGAGGGAAATGATTAGCACGTGGAATGAATCATTCGTACAATTATCTCTAATGTTTATTGGCTGATTTGCTCATTCGCTCATTCGTTCATTGTATCGTTACTTTACCCGCTCTGTTTGTTCAATTATCTCTATAAGGTTTATCCACACTCGGTCATTTCCTCGAAGTTCACTGACTTCACTCGGTTATTTTATCGTAAGTTCACTCACTCAGTCATTTCAGTCACTTTGCTCAGTTATCACTCAATTTAAATATATTCACTGGCTCATTCAGTTTGCTCGTTCAGGTATCTCATTCAGTTGACCTCTCCTATGATGTGAGTTCACTAACTCGCTCACTAACTCGCTCACTAACTCATTCACGCGTTCAGTTAGCGAGTTCAATTATCATATGAAAAAGTTCACTCACTTCACTCACTTCACCTGTTTTGCTTATTCAGTTCGTTCACTGGTCAGAAAAAGCTCTCCTACTATGTTAGTCAACTCACTCACTCACTTCACCTGTTTTGCTTATTCAGTTCGTTCACTCGTCAGAAAAAGCTCTCCTACTATGTTAGTCAACTCACTCACTCACTTCACTCGCTTTGCTCGTTCAGTCCGTTCGTTCAGTTAAACTCTCCAATGATGCAGGTTAACTCACTCACTTCACTCACTTTGCTCGTTCAGTTCGCTCGATCAGTTAACCTCTCCAATGATGTAAGTTCACTCACTCACCTCACTCGCTTTGCTCATTCAGTTCGTTCGCTCAGTTAAACTTAATACGCCCTCGTGGTCGGAGGAACAGCCTTGCACTCATCTCCCAACGTAGTCTTCACAACATCACGATACTCCATCCGAACACTCTCTCCACTACGCTCCTGGTACGACAAAGAATGCTTCCACCAGTCAGTGTCATCACGCTCAGGGTAGTCCTCCCGCGCATGCGCACCACGCGATTCCTTCCTCGCAGCCGCAGAAACAGCAGTTTGAACAGCACAAGTGAGAAGATTCTGCAACTCCATCGTCTCAACCAAATCCGAGTTCCAGATCATCGAGCGGTCTGTGGTCCCCACATGCTCAAAGCTCGCATCCACAGCACTGATCTCCTCAACACACTGGTCCAACAGCTCTTGAACACGGAATACAGCACAACCCTTTTGCATAGTGCGTTGCATCTCACTGCGAATCTGTGCGGTGGACTTCGATCCAGTGGCCGTGCGGAGCCGGTCCAAGTTCTCAATAGACGCCGCACCAAGACTGGCATCCATCGGTGCTAATGGAGTCCCTGGAACTAAGGTTTCACGAACAGTGTGCGCAACCGCACGACCAAAAACAACCAAGTCCAAGAGAGAATTTGCTCCCAAACGGTTAGCACCGTGAACAGATGCACATGCAACTTCCCCACAGGCCAAAAGACCAGGAACAATTTTGTCTTCGGATGCTTGTGTAGAATCGACACTTTTGGTGGAGGTTTCCCTCAAATGGTGCTTGTGCTCTGGGATTGCTTCCCTCCTCAAAACTTCACCCTTCCAGTTGGTGGGTATACCCCCCATATTGTAGTGCACCGTTGGTAACACAGGAATCGGCTCCTTGGTGATGTCAACACCCGCAAATATATGGGCAGTCTCGGAGATTCCTGGCAACCGCTCGTGCAAAACCTCCTTAGGCAAATGGTGTAATTGCAAGTAAATATGGTCCTTCAATGGACCCACACCTCTTCCCTCATTAATCTCCATGGTTATTGCACGTGAAACAACATCACGACAAGCCAAATCCTTTGCTGTGGGCGCATACCTCTCCATGAAACGCTCACCCTCGGAGTTGACGAGGAAACCACCCTCACCTCTCGCACCCTCGGTGATCAAACAGCCTGACCCGTAGATACCCGACGGATGGAACTGGATGAACTCCATGTCTTGCAATGGTAATCCTGCTCGCGCAGCCATCGCATATCCGTCTCCAGTACACGTATGTGCCGAGGTACACGAGAAGTACGCACGGCCATATCCTCCCGTGGCCAATACCGTGCGATGGGCGCGGAAACGGTGTAATGTTCCGTCTTCCTGGTTGTATGCAATAACCCCTACACATTCTCCATCTTGCATGAGCAAGTCCATCGCAAAAAACTCAATGTAGAAGTGTGTATTGTGACGGAGGGCCTGGCCATAAAGTGAGTGGAGAAGGGCGTGGCCAGTTCTATCGGCGACTGCACATGTTCTGTATGCCTGGCCACCTTTGCCGTACTCTTTCGATTGTCCACCAAACGCCCTCTGGTATATGCGGCCTTCTTTATTGCGTGAGAACGGAACACCGTACTGTTCAAGTTCGTACACAGAAGCTGGAGCCTCGCGTGTCATGTAGTGTATAGCGTCCTGGTCGCCTAACCAGTCTGAGCCTTTGACTGTGTCATACATGTGCCAGTGCCAGTCGTCCTTGTGCATGTTTCCTAGGGCAGCGTTGATGCCTCCCTGTGCTGCCACTGTGTGTGAGCGTGTTGGGAAGAGCTTCGAGATACAAGCTGTGTTGAAGCCTGCCTCTGCGAGTCCGAAAGCTGCACGGAGTCCGGCTCCTCCGGCCCCGACAACCACGCAATCGTACTCATGGTCGATGATGGGGTACTTTGAGAGATGACGGGCGAATATCTTTAAGGGAGATCTTGGTATTTTAGATAGCATGGATGAAGGTTTGACGAAATGGAATGGATAGGAAATGGGTTAATATATGATTAGTATAGTGGATGGGACTGTTGATTAGTTCAATTGGTAGTATTGTTGGTATAGTTTTATAGTTCAATTGGTAGTTGGTATAGTTTTACAGTTCAATTGGTAGTATTTTGTTGAACTTTGTTGATCGGTATCAATTGAATAAGTATGATGGTTAGTTGAATCAACAGTTTTAGAGCCTTGAACAGAGTACCAAGTACAATAGTATCAGTGTGACGATATGATGAAATTCCAGATTGTGTTGACTATCAATATTATGGCCCTGTAATCTTGACTGTGTTGTGACTATCAATATTACGGTCAAGTGATTGAAATGACTCTATTATGGTAGCCTTGGTTGTATTATGACCCAATTTTATTGTGTCGTGTTCGAATACCCTATGGTATAACAGTTTTGATTGTATTGAGATCACCAATAGTATGGAAGTAGTCTTGATGTAGATTTATTGTGCTTAGATCAACAATATGGTCAAGTGATCTTGAAGTATTGATAAATCTATTGGCTGTAATTTTTCTGTACCGATGATTGATATGGATATTTTATCAATGTTACTATTTGTTTTGGGTGCATAGAAGATATTCTAGTTACTTAGTAATGAGTGAACTGTCATAGAAGATATTCCAGTTACTTAGTAACGAATGAACCCGCCATAGAGATTTTCTAATTACTTAGTAACGAATGAACCTGCCATTATACCTAGCTAAGTGAACTTGAAACGAGTCCAGAAATGAGCCGTAAAAATCTAATAGTCAAATGTTAGCTACAACTTCAGTAGTTGCCACAGACTCCAATAAACTATTCCATAGACCAGAGGTTCTAGTAGAAATAGAATGTATAATCTGTTACAACTCGGGGTAATCTGAATCAACGATCGAATGAGTGGAGATACATTATAGGAAATGAACTAAAGTTAATGGGAATAATGATTAGGCACGAAGTCTTGCATCTTTCAGACTTCGTTCACTCATTCATTCAGTTGATCTCTATGAAAGGTACGCTTCTCAACTATCTCTTCGTCTCTTTAACGTAAATTAACTCCTTCGATTCATTACATCTCTGTCGCTCTTTCAATTAGATCTTCATTTCTTTGAAGTTCGCTCCTTCAATTAAATCTTCATCTTTGTCGCTCCTTCGATTGATTTCTTCATCTTAATGGAAGTTTACTCACTCACTTCACTCGCTTTGCTCGTGAAGTTCGTTCGCTCGTGAAGTTAGTTCGCTCGCTCGTTCACATTTTACTACTCACCTTCTATACTTATAATACATTACCAGCTGTGTGTTCCATCTTATACATCAGTATAATCTATAATGCACTGGATATCATGCCCACATATTTGATTTTAAAATGGTGATTTAGTAGTTAGGAGGTGAGTTGGTTAGTAAGTAAGACATTTTGTTCACTCATTCACTCAGTTAGTTCACTTACTCAGTCAATTCATTCACTCAGTTAGTTCACTTACTCAGTCAATTCATTCACTCAGTGAATTCAATGAATTCAGTTAGTTCAGTTAGTTCAGTCAGCTCAGTCAATTCAGTGAATTCAGTCAATTCAGTTAGTCACTCACTCACTCACTCACTCTCACTCACTCACTCACTCACTTCACTCGCTTCGCTCGTGAAAAAATACTTTCCCACGGCGCACATCAACAATACCTATGTGCAGCCGTCCTTCTTTGCTAAACTCAGGATAACAAAATTCACAGATGAAAGCATCATACGAACTACCCCAATTTTCCCCATTCACATCTCCTCCTTGATTTTTGCCCGCACAACCTCAACCTCCTCAGATATCCTCTCTCTATCCTCCCGCTTCCCTACCAACAAGTTCAATCCCATCAACCGCACACTCAACAGTTGCAATTCATCAGCACCGTAATCGCCCCCAGAATTCTCCTTGACGTAATTCAACAAGTTTCCCACCAACTGTAAATTGCTGTTGAACTCATTCAACTTCAACGATGCCTCCAAGTTTGCGTCCGTCAGCAAAAGAAGCTTCCTGAGCAGCCCCAACATGTACCGGAGCACGTTGTTGAGCTTGACACGCCAAGTAAGCAGCTGCTGCACAGATATCCTAGGCACATTTTTGCCCGAAACTTCGGTTTCCAGAATCAAAAGCGAAAAGGAGTTCAGGAAAAAATGAAACAGATACTGAAGCAGCTCAATCGGCGATAACTGGTCCATCTCTACCTGAAGGTAATAGTAGTTTAAATTAACCAATGAAGTCGCATCCTGGAGGAGTGGAGACAGAACATAGGTCTTGTGGATCGCCAGCAGTGCCTGAACACGCCATTTTTCGAGTGCACTCAGAAGAACAGTCAAACCCTCTCTATCTTGTTTGAGAAGTTGCTCGAGAAGTAACGTGCTGAGCTTGTAGTATGCGATTTCCAGTGCAATCGAGTCAACACCCTCGTCCTCATAGAGAGCCTTGGTGGGGATTGCGCATTTGTTGTACGCATGGGGGAACTGTGGTGGTCTTTTCAAAAGAAGCAGAAGCTCGGAGTCGAGATTATGAACACTCCAAACCATGCGCTCCAAGACTGGCAGCGCGCTCCCCTCATATAGCCTCAACTGTACAACCACACGAATAAGCACCCCTAACATGTTCCATGCCAAAGTTGCATTTTTGGCCACCAAATTGTATATTGTTAGCAAGAGCAACAACTTGATCAGTTCTTCCACGTCGGCAGTGGGTGCCCCACTCAAGTCCAAGTTCAAGACGTCGAAGATGCCGTCCACTGTTTTTTCCGAGAAATGTTCTTCAAAGTGCTTTTTCTGGTACAAGAGTGCACCGATACTCATCACGAGGTACGTGTCGATGTCCACAATCAGCTCGTTCAGGAAGTCGGTTTTTCCGAGTTTGGTCATTACCTCGGACCGGTTGAGAAACGGGTACTTGTGCGCAAAGTTCTCGAAAAAACTGAGCACGTATACACTTGGGAGTTCCACAGGCATCAGTTTGAGGTTGATGAGCTCATCGCGGGTGTTACCGGTCCCCCTTGTTGAAAGCAGCTTTTTGAGGAGCTCGATGGTGCGTGAGGGTCCACGGCGTAGTGCGCGAAGGTGGTTTTGGCTTGACGACCGCACGGCGGGGTACAGGCCCACTTCTTCGTTGTGAACAAGCAGCGAGACCGAAAGTCTCTGGTTGTCGAATTCGGTAGATGATTTTTCGGAATTCTCGAAGCGTGCTGAACTATTGGGCACCTGTCCCGATATAGTCAACGGCACACCGGGTCCTCTATCGGAGCTGCTGAAGGGGGTGCCATTTTGGGCACCTTCTCTGAATTCTATTTGTTGATAGGAGAGTGACTGTTCGTGTTGTTCGGTTGATTTAGTTTGATCAGATTTGGGTGATTTTGTTTGGTCAGATTTGGGTGATTTTGTTTGATCAGATTGTTCAAGCTCTTTAGTTTGTTCAGTTTGTTCAGATACCCCTTCACTAAACCTTTCAATCACCCCAGATTCTCCTCTTCCTTTTTCTCTCTCTAACTTCTCTCCACCTTCTCTTTCCATTGCCCCTTTTTCCTCTTCTTCCCTTAGCCTCTCTGCCCCCTCATCGCTCTTGTCGCTGACAATCTCAGATTTCTCCACCACAATATCCTTCTTCCGAAATTCCTCTGCTTTCTCACGCTTTCTGCGCTTATTGGTACGCACTATATACTCACACTCAGAACCGGTCTTGGTGCATGTCGAACACTTTGGGTATTCTCTCGAGCACTTCTTCTTTAATCGATAACACCTGTTACAGTTGTTGGGGTGATGGGTATCACTATTTTCGGTCTTTTCCTCATCGGGCCCGGCCTCTTCTTTGCTTGCACGCAAATTCAGTTGCTTCAGCTGAACAAACATTGGGCTAGCCACGTTGGAGATCCTAAATTTGCTGGCAATAGCTCCGTTTCCCAACAGTTTGCGGTAGTAAAAGTCCATTTGTGGTGTATATGAAATATGTGTAGTGTAAGGGAGTGATGAAGTATGGTAGTGTATTGTAGTGTAAGGGGGTGTATTGTAGTGTGATGAAGTGTATTGTAGTGTATGTTAGTGTACTGTAGTATATGGTAGTGTGATGAAGTGTTTCGTAGTATATGGTATCTGTTATCTTTTATCCGTAATACTTGTATACCTTGGTAAGTATCACTCTATCGTTTCCTTGATAAGTACCCCCCTAATACCAAACCTTTCTCCTTCTTGAAGACTCTATTTCTTGACTCCAGATTCTTATATTCTTCCTAGTATGTTCAGTCGGCCTGTTCTCGGCTCCTGCTTCGTTTTTTGTTGCCCGCTTTCTATCGCGGATCTCTTCTTTTCGCTTTTTTTGCGATCGGCCGATTAATAAGGCAATCCAAAAACGGCAGTGGCCGATTTCGTCACTTTGACGCCGCAATTGCAGTGTGGCGGCCCTTATGCTATGTCACGTGCCGCGAACAATTACCTCTTTTGGGTAATAGGTTCGGAGGTGGGGCGAGGTGGAAGATATGGGGGTTGGGTGGGATATGGATGTAGGGTTGGGTGGGATATGGATGTAGGGTTGGGTGGAAGATGGATGTAGGGTTGGGTGTGTTTGAGCAGAAATGTATGGGTGTGTATGTATGGGTGTGTATAGAGGGAACATTACGATAGTAAATAAGAAGACATGTGTGCGTAAAGTGTACAGAATGAGATATAGTCAAGCGATATTGGGGATTGTATTAGAGTGATTATAATGTACATCGACCAATGGGAGGCTAAGAACTAGCTCAGAATATGGTTCATCAAAATATCAATAGAATTCACCAGTGTAGCTAGTTTCGGACTGATTCTTATGCATTCATCAGGAGTTAAGGATAAGTTGTGGTTTGACAAAATAAGCATATAGCAGTTATTGAAGAAGGACGACTAAAATGGAAGAATTATTATATTGATGATAGTGAACTGCTCAAGCATTCATTTAGAAAGTTTATATACTCGATCATTCAATTAATAAGTTTATATACACAGTCATTCATTTTGTACTTTATACACTCAGTCATTCATTTTGTACTTTACATACTCAATCATTCATTTTGTACTTTATATACTCAATCACTTAGTATTATATCAACTCATGCTTGTTAGCATCCATTTTTTATGTTTGTTAGATCTTGAAATTTGGCATAATTTTAGGAGTACTAGTCGAATGCTCAATTGGTATTGTAATATCTTGCTCTGTGGTTACTGACCTTACATAATCTATAGCGCAGTAAAGAAAACATTTCCGGTGGATATCTTCTAGTGGTAATGGATTTCTCTCTTGGTTCTATAAACTTGAAAATACTTCCTTATATAAATTCCGCTAACCGGTAATTTCACCGCAGGATCATATGTGGCATAACATTCCGTTATTTCCTCGCATTTTCGAGGGTTATCTGAGAACGAATGAACGAACCATTCTCTCATAGTGTCTTTTTCTTCCTTATCTGTTTCTACTTTTGCAACCAATCGGTTATGATTACATAATCGATTGCATAATATATAAAGTTCAACAAGAGACACAGGATGTAAATCAAATAGTCTGGTGTGCACGCAGCCTATTTTCGACGACTACAAGCTGTTCACGTTGGTGTATCCGGGGATTATAGAGTTGTTCACGACACTGCTTAAGAGGGTGAACAAGATGTTATCTTTGCTGAATAGGATTTGAAGATGAATGGGATTGATTTTTCGATATGCTATTTTGGAGGGGAAGATAGGCGATCATGGGAGAGCTGACTGTATAAGCTGACTGTATAAGTTGACTGTATAAGTTGACTGTATAAGTTGACTGTGTAAGTTGACTGTATAAGATGGTTTGGATAAGATGATTTAGATGAGATGGTTTGGATAAGATGATTTAGATGAGATGATCTGAATATATTCACTCACTTAACTCGTTGAGTTCGTAAGATTAATCTGTTTGAGGAGAAGTTAAAAGTAAATAGCCATTAAGGTAAGCTTTCGGTCTGTAGCTGGCAAACAACCTAAAACCGAGATTTGTTTGGAAGGAATTCACGAAAAGACGATATACTTTGAATTCATGATGCTGGCGCTATTTGTTCCTTAGTTAACAACTAGTTACAATATCAGAGAAAGACCACCAATGAAGATTATTGGACATGCTGGAGACATCTGCAAAAGGGTTGGTGACTGAACGAGCGAGCGAAGGGAGTGAGTGAACAGACATGAAGTTAGAGAGACAAGTGAGTGAGTAAACTAACATATGTAGAAAGAAATGAGTGAGTGAACTAATATATGTAGAAAAAAGTATTGACTAAACTAATATTTCTATCTTCAACAATGTTTGTAAAAAAGCGGAATTGACGTAAAGTGATTTGATGAGGGGCCATAAAAACGGGTGTTTGGGTATAGAGATGAAGATGGTTTGTAGATGAATAAGGAGGGTAATTCGAAATTTTAAGAATGGGCTTACAAGATCTTTACTATTGGGTTTTCAAGGGAGTAGGGACTTTCAAGATGTTTATTATGGAACTTCCTCATCTTTTATGAAGACGTATTTGTATATGGAGAACTTGAATGTGTAGTCTGAACTCTCATGTTAAGTAATTTGGAATCTACTATTAACTACCCAAGTACAGTAGATATGTTGGACCAATTTAGACAGTAGACACCCTAGTAATCAAAGAAAATACACATCCCCCGTAATCAGCAGACATCGCGAGTAGACGCCCTAAACAAAGTATTACTTGAAAAGCCTACCTTGAAACAGAAAAGTGTACTGTACTTTAGTGGGTTGATCTCTAGAGGAGGGGGGTATTACATGTTTAGTTATTTCTGTTTCTAATGTTTGCTCAATATTTCTGGTATCCCTGTAATGATGTTTGGTCAGTTCAGGCAGTTCAATGACTTCACTCACTCACTCACTCACTCACTCACTAACTCACTCACTAACTAACTCACTCACTCACTCACTAACTAACTAACTCACTCACTCACTCACTCACTCACTCACTATTCTGTATATTGTCCTATTTACATCTATGCATTCACAGACTCCTTCACTCTAGCCTCCTCCCTAGCCTCCTCCTCTCTCATCTGCCTAAACCTCTCCACTCCTCTGGCCTTCAACTCATCCAACAAAACACTCTGGTACTTTGGATTGAAAGCCGGAATCTCCTCATGCTCAACCAAATCGGTCCTCCAGTGCTCCTCAGCACCCATTCTCCACAAAGATTCCCATGCTATGGAGGTGTTTTCCAACTCAAACTCGTCCACCACATGAGCCAAGTCCGCAACAGCTTCTTGAGAGTAAGTTGGCCTGTACTGCCCAGAGTACCAGGTGTTACCCTCATCGTTCTTTCTACGCATCGCCTTTGCTTCAGCACTCTGAACCGTGTCTCTGGCAATGCGCAACTTGACCAAACCGTCGTATGCCGCAGTAGCGTATTCATAGTTGTCAAAGGTGGCCACACACATAACTCTCCAAAGATCGTTTCTCCTTGCTGGTTTTCTGTTTTCCCAGTTGGCACGAGGGAACTGCTGATCGATCTGATTTTGGTGGTATCCAGGCACCTGGGAGTATATCACCTGGCCCGAGAAGAGGTTCTTGAAGAGGAAGACCTGAGGGGCCAATCCCAACTGCGAAAGTTCCTGTGGAGTTCTTCTATCGGCAGCAATACGTGCACCGAGCACTTTACGTGCTTTGAGTTGTTCGAGAAGATGCTTGCGCATCTTCTTCTCAGCCCTCAATTTCATCACCATGTTGTTGAAGTAGAATTTTTCAGAGGAATTTTTATTCACAAACTGACAAAGTCAGTGAGTGCTACGGTAAGGACACTTATATTCACGAACAAGTCCATAAGGAAGGTGTATTTTCACGAACAAGTCCGTAAGAAAAGGGGTTTTTCACGAACTGAAGAAGTCAGTGAGTGCTACAGTGAGGATACTATCATTCACGAACAAGTCAGTAAGGAAGTGTATTTTCACGAACTGGCGAATGATATAGTAAAGACATTTTTATTCACAAACTGGCAAATGATATAGTAACTATTCATGAACAAGTCAAGAAAGACACTTTTATTTACGAGTCAGTAACACTTTCGTTCACGACGATCGGTAAGTGCTTTAGTAAGAGCAAAGTCAATGAGTACTACAATAAGGACACTTTTATTCACGAACTGACGAAGTCAGTGAGTTCTTTAGTAATGACATTTCACGAAGTCAATGAGTGCTTCACTAACCAAGTTCACATACAATGAATTGTAACGATATTAGCATATTCTGAGCGCATCTGAGTCCTACAAAGAGCCTTGTCTATTCACTCTAGACACCACTGTATTCAGTAGATCCATGTTTATACATACAGTGCTACTCACTACTCCTGCTCATGTCTACTCGAAGGTAAACCGGAATGTGTCGCGTGCTAATGAAGATAAACAGACATACCAAGAGCTTATTGACTTTACTCCTATTAATGCTTGTAAGTGAGCTCCGCTGTGAGGCTGCGGTGTGTAGTGTACCCTTTGGGTCCAAATCGCTGGATCTTCACTGGGGCATCCATTCAACGTGGCTACGGATACAACTTCACATACTTCACATGTTCACTGATTATTTCTTGTGATTATATATATGTTCAATTCTTTTATTGCACACTTCATACGTATAAACTAGCACTTCATACGTATAAACTAGCACTCTATACTTTGTCACGATTCACTCTTTGATTAGTACTATTTAGGTCTTTTCAGTAGTTCTACTATATGATAGTCTAAATATTAGTACTGCACTCAATTGATACATTTCGTATTCAATCACTTGTGTTCAATTCTTACTATGGTTTCATCTTTCAACTCGTATCAATCATAACACTATCATATTCATTTCTGGCTCTTCAAAATAATACACTTCATAGCTAATACGTACTCCGAATAGACATGATTGGAAAGATGAACTGATAGGAGGGAAAGGGTAAGTGGAGAATAAGAGTAAGTGAAGGGTAATGGTAAGGGTAAGGGTTAGGAATCGTGATGAGTAGGTGATCGAATTAGCTATTTAACCACTGATGTTTTGACATACTTTAGTCATTTAGTCAGTTGACTACTTTAATTAATTTCTATATTTCTGTCAACTTTAGATATCTCCAAGATAATTCATTTAAACACACTTTAATCAATCTCTAAGGTTGTTCACTTTACTATTCACTCGTTCCATGATCCCTATATAATGATTGTTCACTCGATCACTTCATGAGAGTCAAGTTCGCCCAAAAATATTCAGTTGTCTCTATAGTGTTCACTCACTCACCAACTTATCTCTATACAATGTCTGTTCACTCATTCACCCAATTCTCAATATAATGTTTGTTCACTCACTCACTCACTTCACGATCGAAGAGAGTGAAGCTCGTTTGCTCTTTCAGTTATCTCTATATTTGTTCACTCACTCACTCACTTCATTCCCTTCGCTCATGAAGTTCGTTCGTTCGTTCGTTCGTTCGTTCGTTTTTCTTATGCTCGCCCAATTCGCATTCACAGTAACACAACTCGCCCTAACAACATGGACATACAACTACATCTACCGTGACGAGCTCGTGCTGGAGTTTGTCGGCGATGGCCTGAACTCACCCAGCATTTTCAATGCCTTGGTGGCAAATCTCAACTACGAACACCAAGTACTGATAGCCCGCATAAGTGAAGACGAACCCGACCCCGATGTCGACTTCAAAACAATCTTCGACGTCGATAGCCGCCGAAATCGCATCGTTGGCACAGTCTTTGCATTCTCCCTCTCAACAAGCATCCTTCTTATCGTGCTCATGATGTGTGAGATCGGCAACATGCTCTTTTCGGAAGAGGTACGACTAGGCCTCTTCAAGTATACCATTAACATGCTTGTGATGCTACTCATCTTCGTGATACCATTCTTCATAGCGAGCCTCCTCGTCACCAACGAGTTGGTGCCCCGGGCATCGAGAAAACACACCAAAAGTGCCCTCTACACCGCAATTGCATTCCTAGCGTGGCTCTGGCTCCTCCATAAGTGCGGAGAAATTTCGCTGGACTTTAGCACGGGATCCAGGTCGCTCGTGGAGACCAAAGTCAACGAGATTGCAGTCGCAGGAATCACCATCTTGGGTATTTTGTCAGGAATCGGGTCCGCACTGACACCATACAAGTTGTTTTCGCTCGATGTACGCTTGGCACGAGTAATATGCCGCTGGCAGGGAAAACCATGTGTTCCGACCACAAAGGTGTCTCCACTGCAGATCAACCAATTGGTGGCTACTTACAACAGTACGTGCTCATTGTTGGCCAAAAAAAAGGCAAAGCTAGAGGAGATGGGGAGTGGGAGGGTTTACGGAGGGGGTTTGGTGGGCGTGGAACAAGGAGGTGAGGCAGGGGAAGAGCACAACCATGGGGGGTATCATGGTGCTTACGGAGCACACATTGAAAGTGACAGTGCCAACCGTCTCCACCGCACCAACCATCCACCGTCGTTTCTCAATAGAGTTCAGTCATTTGCGCTGCTTTCTGGTTTGGTCGGTGCTCAAACAGAGGAGTCTGAGCTCCAGAGGGAAATTGCTTCGCTCACGCAGGTTCGCAACAGCACGTATGATGAGCTTTTGAGCACGATCGAAAAGTTCAGGTTCCAGCAGTCTCGGAAGCGCGATATGCTCCTCCACAGCGTGCTTCGCTACGCAAACTTTGCGTTTGCCGGATACTGTGTGTACCGTATCATTGTGGTGCTTTTGTTCCGGTTTCCGCTGTTTATGTTTGCGGACCACTCGATTGCAATCAACTCCTCGGTGATCACGGACCATGGCACAAATGCACCGCAGGTGGTGCACAAGGACGCGCTTGCCACCACGTTAGCCAAGATGCTCTTGACGGTGTTTTCGAACTGGGGTGTACTGGAGCAGCAGCTTACGAGCCAGCTCAGCTTTGTGTTGCTGGGCAGTTTGTTTGTGTGTCTGGTTTCGAATGTGCTTGTGACGTTCCGGTCTTTCTCGCGCATTCTCCCCAACAGCACGCGGCATGACAAGAACGTCAAGAAGTGGCTCAAGCACTTGTTTGTGGCTGAGCTCCTTGGGGTGTATACCATGGCTACGGCGTTGATGATCCGCACGAATCTTCCTGCGACGCTTTCTACGCAGATTTCGCAGATCTTGTCGTTGCTGGGGGGTGCGCTGAGCAAGGTAGGCTCTGCGAAGGAGGTGGAGTTTATTGACCGTTGGTTTGATATAGTTTTTGGTGTGAGTTGTTTGGTGACGGCTGTTTCAATTGTTGTGAAGAGGTTGTGGGAGGATGAGTATGATGAGGAGATGTGTGTGGAGTGATGAACGAACGAAGTTCACGAGCGAAGCGAGTGAACTTGCCATATATGGAGATAACTGAACGAACTTCATGAGTGAAGTGAGTGAACTTACATACCATGGAGAAATAACTGAACGAACTTCATGAGTGAACTTACCCAAGATGGAGATAACTGAACGAACTTCACGAGTGAAACGAATAAACTTACTTTATGTGGAGAAATCACTGGACAATATTCACGAGTGAACTCACCTTGAATGGAGATAACTAAGCAACTTCACGAGTCAAATGAGGGAACATGCGCTATTTGGGGAGGTAAGTGACCAAATTTCACTCACTAGCTCATTTTTCTCGTCTATAGTGTTGGTTCACTCGCTCACTCACTCGCTCCTTTATCTCATCTATAATGTTGGTTCACTTATTCATTTGCTCGTTTGCACTATATAATATTAACTGAGTGAACCACTCACTAGCTTGTTTATCTCATCTAGTGTTGGTTCACTTACCTACTCACTCGCTTGCACTATATGAAGATAACTAAGCGATGAAGTGAGCAAATATTATATGTTAGATCACTGAACCAACTGAATCACTGAATCACTGAACCAACTGAACCACCGAACAAACTTTATATGGAGATAGCTGAATGAGTGACTGAACTTACATTATGGAAATTACTGAGCTAGCGAACCCGAGCGCAGTGGTACCCCGCCACAACCGGTGGTTCGATCAAAGAGATCTCATGAGTCACGACTTTTCTTTAAAGGGGTTATAAGCCTTACAGAATAAACTTGTGGGTCTAATGGTTAACAACCCGTTGTGTGCTGGAAACTACTAGGTGTGAATCTGCACAATCCATGTGGGCACACAACCAATGTACGCCTGAGTCATACACAATCGATTTAAACTTATGGGCTCATTGTCATGATACACGCGCATCTTTATTTGGTTCAACTGATTCGTGGTATTTAAATCAAGAAGTACCGGGTATATATCTACGGCTGTGACTTCCGTTTTAATGTTGGGGCATTGAGTCTTCAATTCAAGGCTGAAGAATCATGAGAACATGCTGGCATTAAGGCAGTTTGAACCTCCACGGAAGCAGGTACAATTCGAACGATCTTCACAAGCTGAGAGAGTGAAGTAAGTGAGTGAGTTAACTTAAAAAAGAGTGAGTGAACTTGGCAAAAAAGAGTAAGTGAACTTAGATGTCCCTTCACTAAACAGGCAAACATATCTTTTCTTCCAAGACGAAAGAATGACAAAAGCTAGGGTTTAGCGGAAATCGACGAAGCCCCAAAGAGCAGAAACAAACGGAGCCACGGAAGTGCTTAGAGAGAAACAAAACAATTTACCGAAAGGTTTGAAGCAAAAGCAAACGGAACGACAGGCGGAAAAATGGGCTACCTGTCCATCGCCTATTCATTGTACCCACGGATCAGATATCAATACTATTCGCTATTTCAAACACATCGATTCCACATATTTCCTGCTTTCTCCGTCCTATATATGCTCGTCCTCAAACTACGGAAGACTGAAGAAAAAGGCTTTTGTGCTCTTTTGACAAGGATAGTAAAAACCGTTTTTACAGACTAAAGCTTGAGTCAATTGCGGATCCGGGTCCTGTGGTTCTCCTGACTTTTGTGTCGAGGTATGATTGAGGCAACAAGATGCACTTTAATGGGTTACTTCGCATTTGAGGCTGGAGTCGGTTTGGGAGGAAGTAGATATAGCATGTGTTGGGTTTTATCACTTGGGAAAACAGACATGGATAATTTCGAAGACCGCTTTTCTTGAGTAATACTCAGGTTGGTCGACGGTCTATAATGGCAACACTCAGTTTGGTCGAACGGTCTATATTGGCAACACTCAGTTTGGTCGAAGGAATAGACAGCCCATATTAAGTAACATTCATTATGTCCGCAAGATAATGAAAATTGAAGTTCATTCGGATTACAATATAAACGAGGTAGTGAGTTGTGGGAAGAATCGATACCACATGATAATTTCGCGAGGAAAGCCACTTACTAACTTCACGAGGAAAGCCACTCACTAACTTCACGAGGAAAGCCACTCACTAACTTCACGAGGAAAGCCACTCACTAACTTCACGAGGAAAGCCACTCACTAACTTCACGAGGAAAGCCACTCACTAACTTCACGAGGAAAGCCACTCACTAACTTCACGAGGAAAGCCAGTTTGTTTGCTCAAATATTTCTTAACCGAGTTAGTTCACTCATAAATTGGCTTTGCTCGTGATGTTTGTGAGTGATTTTGATTTGTTATATATATATCACAAACACTACTAAGGGGCAGATCAAAAGGTATACAGACGTGAAAGATGAGTCTTTTACAAAAAGATATGGAGTACGCAAAGAGTTTGTTGTAGATTCTCAGACTTAAAGGTTAAAGTGAGACTTCAACTCACCAGCAAAGCAGAATGGACACTATGTGACAACAAATGCAACTATAATGGAGCACTCTACTTCATTCAATAATATGCATCGCGTTTTTTGACCAGCCCAGCATAACTCCTACTATAAACGTGCCAACTATTATTGGAGAAGTTAATGTGGTATGAAAAGATCCGTCGAGACATGGTAGTAGTCTGAATATGGACCTAGGACCAATTGTGATGGATACAGCAGGAGTGAGCATACCTCTACTTGAAACAGAACATACATTACTTTACCATTAAACCGCTATATAGGCTACAGTATTTATCAAGCTGCTCCTATTATTGTATACCTGAAAATAGAGATTCACTTTTGTCTTGTATACCTGACAAGAAATTCACTTTTGCTATTCTTGTATACCTGACAAGAAATTCACTTTTGCTATTCTTGTATACCTGACAAGAAATTCACTTTTGCTATTCTTGTATACCTGACAATAGAGATCACTTTATGACCACAACTGCTGGAGTCTAAGTTTCCCAAGGATCATAATCTGCATTTACATCGAAAGCTCAATTCTGGTCTTGAGCCTTTTACGCTTTCAATATAGCATTAGTACATGTGTGCACTACACTATACCTAAATTGGTTAGCTGCTGGTACATATATCCGATTGCACAGAGTGATACAGAGTTAGAACTAATGTATGAGTCAATCCTCTGGCTATCATCCCTGAAACTTTAGAAATTATAACAGACCAAGTGATCAAACGTGGAGAAAGATAACCGAATGCGAACAAATGTGGAGTAACTGAACAAGTGAGTAATTTAAACGGAGCAAATATAGAGAAATGCCGAATGTGAAATTGTGGTTTGAGCCAAGGTTGAAGTGAAAGTTTGTGTATCTAGTAGCTGTAAATGATTCTGCTTCCATTATCTCAACACATCTTGATTTTTGCTGTGAGTCAGACTTGGCAACATCAAGGCACCTCTTAAACACTGCGCAGTACTAAAATTCAAACCACTCAATTACTCAATACCATATTCTTCATTACTTACACCTTTTGTTTCATACATCACCCTTTGTTTACTCCATCTTTTGTTTCATACATCACCCTGTGTACATCCTGTATACATCCACCTTTCTTCCATACACCACCCTTTACCTTCCTATTCTCACCACTATCCTCCCAAAACTTTTCGAACTAAAATTTTTTCTTTACATTCACCATTCTCCGCTTCATCAGATCAATGTCTACCGCGGCCAAATCAGCCCCATTTTCCAGAGAAAAGTTGGAGCAAGTGCTCAAAAGAAGATTCTTCTTCGCTCCCGCCTTTGAAATCTACGGCGGTGTATCTGGTCTCTACGACTACGGTCCTCCAGGATGTGCTTTCCAGGCCAACATCGTTGACACATGGAGAAAACACTTCATTCTCGAGGAGGACATGTTGGAGGTTGACACCACAATGTTGACTCCACACGAGGTGCTCAAAACATCCGGTCACGTTGACAAGTTTGCCGATTGGATGTGTAAGGACCTCAAAACCGGTGAGATTTTCAGAGCAGACCATCTTGTCGAAGAGGTTCTTGAGGCCAGACTCAAAGGTGACAAGGCCGCACGTGGTATCAAGGAGGAGAGCAAGGAGGAGGATGAGGACAAGAAAAAGAGAAAAAAGAAGGTTAAGGAAATCAAGAATGTCAAGTTGCCTGATGAGGAGGTTGCTGAGTACGAAAACATTCTTGCGCAAATCGACGGTTACTCCGGCCCACAGCTCGGTGAGTTGATCGAGAAGTACAACATCACCAACCCTGGTACCGGTGGCAAATTGGAGCCACCAATTGAGTTCAACTTGATGTTTGAGACCGCTATTGGCCCATCTGGTCAGATGAAGGGTTACCTCCGTCCAGAAACCGCTCAGGGCCAGTTCTTGAACTTTTCCAAGTTGTTGGACTTCAATAACGAGAGGATGCCATTTGCATCAGCATCGATTGGTAAGTCTTTCAGAAACGAGATTGCTCCTCGTGCTGGTCTCTTGCGTGTTCGTGAGTTCTTGATGGCCGAGATTGAGCACTTTGTCGACCCAGAGGACAAGTCTCACTCCAAGTTTGCGGAGGTTTCGGACATCAAGTTGCGCTTTTTGCCCAAGGACGTCCAGCAGAGCGGTTCGACCGAGGTCATCGAGAAGACTGTTGGTGAGGCTGTGTCCTCAGGTATGGTGGACAACGAGACCTTGGGTTACTTCATTGCCAGAATCTACCTTTTCTTGATCAAGATTGGTGTTGACCCTGAGAGATTGAGATTCAGACAGCACATGGCCAACGAAATGGCGCACTATGCTGCTGACTGTTGGGATGCCGAGTTACACACCTCTTACGGCTGGATTGAGTGTGTGGGATGTGCGGACAGATCCGCGTACGACTTGAGCGTGCACGCTGCCAGAACCAAGGAGAAGTTGGTTGTTAGAAAGCCTTTGCCTGAAGCAGTCTCGGTTGAGAGAACCGAAATTGAGATTGCTAAGAAGAAGTTTGGACCCAAGTTTAGAAAGGATGCCGGTGCCATTGAGGAGTGGTTGGTTGCAAGAACCGAGTGTGAGTTGGAGGAGTTGGGCAAGGAGTTGAAGGCCAACGGCAAGATCATTGTTAAGGTCAATGGTGGCGAGTTTGAAGTCGACTCTGACTTGATCGAGATTAAGAAGGTCAACAAACAGGAGTGGGTGAGAGAGTTCACTCCTAATGTTATCGAGCCTTCGTTCGGTATTGGTCGTATTATCTACTCCATTTTCGAGCACCAATACTGGTCGAGACCGGGCGATGCCGACAGGGGTGTTTTGTCGCTTCCTCCTTTGGTTGCTCCTACCAAGGTTTTGTTGGTGCCATTGTCGCTGACTGCCGAGTTGCAGCCAATGGTCAAGAAGGTTTCTGCGTACTTGAGAAAGCAGCAGATTCCTTTCAAGATCGACGACAGTGGTGCTTCTATCGGAAAGAGATATGCTAGAAACGATGAGTTGGGAACTCCTTTCGGCATTACCATTGACTTTGACTCTGTCAAGGACGAGTCGGTTACTTTGAGAGAGAGAGACAGCACCACTCAGGTGAGAGGTTCTTTCGAGGATGTTGTTGCTGCCATCAAGGACATTACTTACGGTGGAGTGAGCTGGGAGGAGGGCACCAAGAAGCTCGAGAAGTTTGAGAGCCAGAAAGAGTAAAGGGTGCTGGTATGTAAGTGTATATCAATACAGATAACTGAACAAGCGAACGAACTGAACGAGCCAAGCGAGTGAAGAGAGTGAGTGAGTGAACTCACATCATATACATAGATAACTGAACAACGAACTGAATGAGCGGAACAACGAACTGAATGAGCGAAGCGAGTGAAGTGAGTAAGTGAGTGTGTGTACTGACTGACTGACTGACTGACTGAACGTACTTGGAGTACAAAATTACTCAATGAGTAAGAGTAGGAGTAAAAGAGTGGGCAATAAAAATGATTGGTCCGGGCAGTACAGGGTATAAGAAGTGGTTTCAGCAGCTGGAGTAAAAGAAAAGTTTCAGCAGCTGGGGGAGTGAAATAATCTCCATTTTGTTCGCTCGTTAAGTTCGTCCAGAAGCTCATAAACATATACCCCAAGTAACTTCATCAGTATAAATAATTACATGCTAACCTAAATTGAACTGATAATCCAGTTTGTGAATTCCGGCTCGTGAATATACATATGGTAGCTAACTCCGCTTATATACAATATGATGGTATTCCGGGTACTCTGGCTTCACCTACAACCTCCTGACATAGCCCAAAACATACTCTCTCAACCTACCCCGTGCAGTTTCCCAATCATCATTATCTTGGAAACTATCTCCATATACCCTAAAAAGCTTCTTCAAGTGTGCAATTTCAAACTCATCCACGATAACCTTACCTTGAATAGCTTTTTCATACAACAACTGAGCAAACTCGCGATCGTTTCCGTACAAGCTGCTCAACATAAGTGCTTCCGTAAGATACCCCAGTTGTGATCTCTTCTTATCGTCAGCCTTCTTTGAAACTTGCTGGATATAGTCGTTGTAGATATCAAGTGCCCTCTCAACTGTAGGCTGAGCAATGATTTGCAACTGTAAAGAACGGACGGTGGGATACGGTGGAAGCAAAGACTCGGCAACCTTCAAAAACGTTTCATTACTTTCCTTAATGCTCGAGTGCACAAAGCACTTGAGTAGCGCCATTTGCAATATTTCGGCATCGTGCTTGTTTTTGGTTTGGTAGAGATTGTACTTTTTAAGAGCGCCATCCATGTCTGACAAGTCCATGCCGTATTTAGCGAGAAGCTCTAGGCGAAGTTGTGTTGCGGAGTCAGCAGTATCGATGGCAGACTTTTCGATAAACGACAACACTGTCTTGAGGTTCGAGTCCGTTAAACCAGCTTGCAAAGCTCTCGTGAAGTTTTCCGCACTCAAAAGTTCGGGCTTCTCAGCAAAAATCTTGGAGAAAATCTGGAGGTAAGTGGAACTCGAGTCGACATTGAGGAATTTTGCGGCCAATTCCACCAGCACCTTATCAAGGACTTTTTCCATAGAGAGCTCCTTTTCTGCAAGTTTGAGTATGACTGGCTCTAGGTCTGTGTCGGAAAACAGGAAATTGTCCAAGAGAAAGGCCAATTCCTCGAGGTTGAGCTCTTCAGCATCGATAGCATGTTTCAATATAGTTCGTACAAGATCAGATGATGGGTTTTCGACCCTTGAAAGAAGGTCAAGGTTTGTGTGCACACGCTGCGGGTTAATTTCCACTAGTCTTGTGGCAACTTCAGGCTTCAAAGGTCCTTTCAACAGGAAGAAAATGCCAAAGTTGGGAATCAACTCTTGGAGAAGAGCTTTTTTTGCAGGATTGGAGGACGATGCAATGCTGTTCACGAGAGCAATCTGTGAGGGGAGGTGTTCTGCGGCCTCCTGGACCTGTTTGACTGTGATGATGTCGGGGTTCTGAGCGACTAGCTTGGAGAGGTACCGTCTGGAGCGAAGCATTGAAAAATGATTTTGTGGAGGAAAACTCATTTCACGGCGAGTGAGGAGTGAACATTATAAGTTCAGCAAACATTATATATAGAGGTGAATGAACCAACTATATATAGAGGTGAGTGAACAAACTATATATAGAGGTGAGTGAGCAAACTATATATAGAGGTGAGTGAACAAACATTATATATAGAGGTGAATGAATAAACATTATGTCAATACTGGTAATAGTGGATACTTACTATAAGACTAGATTTGTACTTATCAACAGGTGGATATATTAGCACTGTGAAGAGAGTACTACTTGTGTTTAATAACATTATACTTTTTCTTATACTTGAATATTCATTAACATTATACTTCTTATTATACTTGTCTAATATCATCATGCTTGCGTAACACTAACTTGCGTTATTGAATAACATTGCGATGTTCATGAATGCGATAGAAGAGAATTCCTTTAATCTGCCAACTTGTTTATCTGAATGCGAAAGAGATAGTTTACACTCTTTGTAGAACAGGTTCAGACTGTGGCTTACGAAGAGTTGACATGCTTAAACACAAAACTTCACTCATTACGCAATAAATATTTCAATACATGTCAATCGCTATTTTTCGCAGCCTAATATCTACAAATTTAATTAAGTTTTCCTAGTCTCACAACAAATCTTTTGATTTGTAGTAATTGCATTCTGAAAAATCCAAGAATACAGGCACTGGATGTCATTGAGAACTTGGGTCTTTCTCAAATAATAACATACTTATACCATTTAGTAAGTTTCCCTCGGTCTTTCTCAAATATTATACCACACCTTACCAATCTAACATATATTTGTCTAAATCTACTCTTTCACCACACACTATTCCAACTTCGCCTCAACTTTAGCCAAATCAGCTAACCCCTCAAAGTACTCCTCCCAATCGTCCCTCGTCTCCACCTTCTCCACCTCTCCCTTTTCCAACAACTTCCCAATATACTCGTTGTAATCCACCCAATCGCCCTTCTGCTCACACAAATGGCTCCAACCGGCCTTGAACGCACCCCCCAAAGCACACGCATTAGGAATCTCTACCTTGTAGTTTCCGCTCAGTGGAGAGAGAATTGACCCCATCTTCTTGACAATACTGGTGTTCTTGGAAGCTCCGCCAACAAAGTAACATCTGTGCGGCCTTGAAGTCACCAGCTCAAAGGTCTGCTTGTTTCCGTCAGTAACCAAGTCTCCATCTGCAGTGAGCCTGTCGTATATTTGGCGAAGCTTTTCCGTTTCTTCCTTTGATTGGCTATCCGAAGTGCCAGCCAACATCGGCCCTGCTCTGAGCCGGCAACTCAATGTTTGCAGCTCAACAATCGCAACCACATCATCTTCCACCAGCCATTCAACCTCTTTTCCATCCTTAAAACGACGTGTCTGAGCCCCGACACTGGGAACAATCTCTCCAATCGGAAAGTAAATACCAATTTCCCCACTGTATCCGTGAGATTTGTCCAAAATCGCGTTAAATTTGGACCACGGGTCGCTACCGCTATCTCCCAACTGATCTCTAACCTTTTCCCTCGCCAAAGCCCCGTTGGAATAACAAATCATGCCCATGTAGTGCAGCGGCATAGTGGGGTGCTTGAAAAGGTGATATTGTGGAGAAGGCTCGTACCTGTCCGTAACAATGAGAACTGTGGTCGAGGTGCCAAGCGAGATCAAGCAGTCATTGGGACTAAGTGGAAGCGATACAATCGTGGCCAAGTTGTCGCCGGTGAACTTGTAGATTTTACACTCCGAAGAAAAACCATACTTTTCCGTGAAATACAGGGCAATCCCACCCGAACTTTTGTACAGCACAGGAGAAATCGGGCCCAACTTCTTTTCCAAGTCCAGCGCTGCCTTCTCCTCGTCTGCTGTCAGCACGCCATCGATTTCATGATGTGCGCCAGCAGCAACTGCGAGGAGGTTGCGGTCATATTCACTTTTTCCAACATCGTATACGTTCATACCACAGGCATCGGCTTCTTCGAGATCAGTGACTTTTCCAAGAAGCACAGATTCTAGGAAGGACGAAACAAGAGAGATTCTCTCTGTTTTGCTGTAAATATCGCCATTTTTAGTAGCCAACTTGCGGATCTGCAACCCTGTGAACCGAAAGTGGGCACGCGAACCAGTAATGCGAGCCAAATCTGCGGCACTTCCCGCGGCCTTTTCGAAAGCTTCCCCTTCTTTTCCCGTAGAGTGGTCCTGCCAATTAGGGGAGTATTCGTAAGCGAGGGCATCTTTCAATTGAGCAGCAAGGGTATCATTAGGCGACAATTGGTTCAATTTGGCAACATTGCTCCAGTATACAGACCCGTGTTGCTGGCAGCTTCCACATATACCACGGACACGATGCATAGGAAAGTTATCGTCTTTCATTTGTTGTAAGATCAAGTCAATGGCATCTAACCACATTGCCACTGGGCTGATTATGGTGTTTCCATTGGCAATGACTCCATTGGAAATGTGATATTTGTCTTTAAAGTGGTCGTCAAACTTGACAGCATATGACTTTTCGGCCTCGAGATTTTCATTGGTGGCAATGATCTTTATTTGTTGGGTAGAGAGGTCGAAGCCAAGATAGAGTGACATGATGAAAATGAAAAGAATATATTTTGATAATGGAGAATTGAAGGAGAGGGGAAAAGAAGAAAGAAGTAAGGAAAAGAAGAAAGAAGTAGGGAAAAGAAGAAAGAAGTAAGGAAAAGAAGAAAGAAGTAAGGAAAAGAAGAAAGAAGTAAGGAAAAGAAGAAAGAAGTAGGGAAAAGAAGAAAGGAAGAAGTAGTAAAATGAATGGAAGTAAAATGACTGAGGAATTCTGAGTGTTTTCAGACTTCTTTACTTGAATGTTCTTGAGCGCATCTACATCAAGTCCTTTGGCTAGGTCAGAGCAATTTGTCAAAAGCTGTACTTAACTATCATATCATATGTATCATTCACTTCTGCACACTTTTATGTGAGGGTCATTACATTTCATCTGACCCTCTTGTCGGTTATCATTTTTGAGACAATGTTCTAGCCATAAATCATGGAACCTAATATTGCTTTCACTTCATAGACTCACGTCTGTTTCTCATCGTACTTCTTTGTGTTTCTGACCACCTTAGAAGCTCACCGTCAACCACTCAACATCTTTCTTTCTTGTTAAAAAAGGCCAGTTTGGCAAAAGGATCACTAACAGCACAACAAACTGTATGCCTAATGCCCAGAACACGTTTGTCACCGATTTGGTGACCAAACCAACGAGGATACTGCTGATGGCCTCAAACACCGATATATAGCGGCTGTAGGTCTCCACAATGGGTTGGTTGGGGAGGGAAATGGGGAATTCTAACGCTTCCATTGAAGTAAAGGACAAATGGAAAATAACTTGGGCGATAGTAGATTAAGAATTGTATATGTTAATGTAGAAGATTAAGACTTATTGTATTGAAGATTAAGAGTTTACGGAAACAGGCATTGAGAGATGATAAAGTGAACACAATTGACGGTACGCCTAGGAAACTGATAAGAATACGGAAAAAAATACATATGTACCGTTTTAGTCTGCAAACGAGTAAGGCGATCCCCATCATTAGATAGTCAGCGTTCACATGAGTGCGTGGATGCATAAATACACTTACTATTGAATGTAAGTAAACATACTTGACTAAGATGATTCGTTTAGCGAAGTGGAAATATAGCAAGTTTTACATTGGTTTCGTATTTGAAAAATCTGATCTAGAATCAACACATACAGTGGTCTAAAACGTGGTTTTGAAGCTAAGTATGAGTTGTGGACCCGACCTTTTCTTTTTAACTTTCTGCAAGCATCTTTCTGACCAAATATTCCCCTCTTCAAACCCAAAAATGGAGGAGCCCATGTTAAGGTATTCCTTACTACAGCCTCAAGTGGTATATTTGGTACATTTAGCATTAAATAAAAAGGGTTATATTTGTACATTTAGCATTAAATCCTGAAAAGGGTACAATTTGGTACATTTAAATTCAGAGGATTTTCTTTTCAATGCTTGAGATGATATCTAAACCGAAAATTAAGAATTGTGGGGTATAATTCTTTAAGGAAACATAATACTGAATAAGAGACACATCCACTTATACTATCGAGATTACTGTGGTATGTGGCCATCTTCACAGTAAACTAACAAGGTAAAAAAACGTTTGTGTGTACTTCTACCAATGTAAAAAGAGTCCTACTACTGATCATTTCGCTTTGAAACCAGTAGGTGAGTAGATCTGACTGATATCTACCAGAATCTATTATAAACAATTGGCGAGACCTCAAAGAATAGAGCTCAAATACCCCATTGTTAGAGGAAGAGAAAGCATGTCTTACAAATCGACGCAGTTCTTAATTCACGCGTCCTTATCCATTTCCCTATTTTCCCTGACTCTAAGGTCATTTCTAGAGGAAAGTATAAATTAACTTCGTATTTTTCTCAGTAGACTCTTAAAGCAGCTTCATGGCTGCAAAAAGTATTATGTAATGTGAACAAAAATTATTTGACAAATATGGCATCTCATTTTGAAGTCGGTTGTTCAGTATTGCGACGAACGTCATCCAAATATTCGTTATTCTCCAAATAAGTTGGAAAAACATGTCCTCAGTATTACTGCTTCTAAAAGGGAGTTTTCATTCTATATACGAATATTTTCATTTCGTACAGGAAACGTTATTGTTTAGTTTTGTGTGTTCCCCATTCTCCATATTTTATTCTCCTCTTTTGTTTAATTCTGGGCCAATGCGGATCTCCCGTGTATTCAGGTCTAATCATATTTGCAGTTAACAATGCCGTACTAAAACCAACACCAACGGTAGTTTATTCAAGAGACCATCTCGTAGATCAAATGCCTTGTTCACGGTCTAAAAGCTATAGGTATTAGCACCACCATCTCCTTCCAAATTCCTTACTTTTCCATCCTCTTAAATCATTAGCTCGAAATGGTAACACCTCTTAGCACATATTTGTTGGGTAATAGCCGATCTTGTATTTGATCTTGAGATGTAACCTGAACGCTTACGTAAAAAACACTATTTAGTCACTAGCTCACTGCGTTATACCAATTCCATCGGATTATTTCCTTGACTCAAAAACCGTGTTCCATGCCCTTTCTTTTCATGCTTCTTAAAATTAAACACAAACAATCCCCCATTGAGCTTTGATCGTGGAAGGATTAGATTACTGCAAACCACAGTTGAATTCTTGGGCTTCACTTTAGTATAGTCTATACAGTTTGTCTATTTGTTAGAAATTCGCTTAATATTTTTATTTCATTTGTTGGTGTAGCATGTCAATAAACTATCTTGTTCCACCACCTTTATATCTAATATCTATTCATATATATTCTCACTCTGACAATCCTCCCTCTATAACTAACCTTACAAATTTACACTTCCATTTTAAAGCACTTCTCAAATCCTATTTAAAGTTCTTAGTTCAACCATAACTCTGTCTGCAGTTTCAGATCTCAAATACTGCGATGCCTAGGGTTATGCGCCCGAGCCAAGTAAATACGATAATTTCCAATTTCGTGAACACAAACAAACTACCAAATGAGATTCTCACTCCACCATGGTTTCCAACACCAACTACCCACTCTTTGCTTCAGTCCCCAACAGAGCCCTTCATATCACAATTACAAATCTAAAACGCTGAAACATTACACAAACTTGAAAATGAAAATTACACAATCCCAGCATATAAAAAAAATATACAACGATACTCTTTTCACTTCCTCATCGCACCACAATGACCAAATCCAAGGTTCTCTTTCTCGGTGATCTCAACAAAGAGCTTCCGGAATTCAAGGAGTTTGCCCAAAAGCATGAGTGTATCCACTACAAGTTAATCTCCGCGGAACAGTTGATCGAAGACTTCCGTGGCCCTTTGCTGGACATCGTCGCGATCTACGGCGCATGGCTCGGTTTCATCCCCATCGGAGGTTTTCAAGGCCCCGTACTTGAAGCAGCCCCACCTTCCCTTAAAGTTGTGGCGCTTTGCTCAGTTGGTCATGAACAATTTAACGGAAAGGCTCTCCGTGACCGCAACATCATCTTGACCAACGTGCCCCTGGACCAGGCTGCGGAACCTGTTGCTGACCTCGTGTTATTCAACGCTCTCCAGTCATTCAGAAACTTTAAGCCATACTCTAATGTCATCACCAACACCATTCATCACACTGTCCAGGCCAGAGTTCACCTCGGAGAAACTGCCAAGTTCGACACGAAAACCGGAGCTGTGGACTTTACCAATGTGGACAAGAAATCATATGCATATGGTGAGTACTTTGCCAACCGTCCCAACATGAGTCCAGCTGGCCACAGGGCTGTTATCGTGGGGTTCGGTATGATTGGTAGAACCATCGGTAAGAAGTTGTCCGATATCGGCATGAAGATCGATTATGTCAAGAGATCCCCCTTGACTCCAGAGGAGGAATCTGAGTTGGGATACGCTGCTAAGTTCAACAAGTCGCTTGAGCTGACTTATTCTTTTGCGGACTTGGTTGTTATTGCGTGCCCTGCAACCCCGGAAACCAAGCACCTTATTAATGCGGAATCGATTGCTGCGTTTGAGAAGCCGATTCGTATCATCAACATTGGACGTGGTTCTGTGATAGATGAGCAGGCCTTGGTTGATGGTCTTCAGACCGGTAAGGTTGTTTTCGCTGGTTTGGATGTTTTTGAGCAGGAGCCAAGCGTTCACCCTGGCTTGTTGAACAGAGAGGATGTTTACTTGACCCCACATATTGGAGCAAGTACTGTGGAGAACTTCGACTATGCAGCAGTGAGTGCGTTGGAGAACATTGAGAATGTTTTGGAGGGCGGTGAGGGTAAGACACCTGTGAACTAAAGGGATTAAAAGATAGAATAGAGGGCATTAGACTTGATAGAATAGAGGTAGGACATGATTAGACTTGATAGAATAGAGGTAGGACATGATTGAAAGAATTTGACTTTGTAACATTAAAAGATTGATCAGTGTTTGTAGTAAGATTTACAAGGTGAAGTAAAACCTTTGGTGATGGTGAAGGTGAAAGTAGTAAACAGATTTGAGTTGAGATGAGCTTGAAAACGGACTTTTTTGTTTTCCAATCTGGTGTCATAATTCTCGGCCATTTTATCGAAAAGGGGGAGGTTGTTTTTGTGGTCTTCTAGCGATTGTGTTAACATGGGGTTTTGTAAAAGACTTGTACGCGATATTGACTCATAGGTAACTTCATTGAGTGTAGAGGGAAGTATATAAAAAAATTTGTGTTTCCTGATCGAGGTACCTATAGAAAGATGCATTAGAGGATTGACAATCAGAATTGAGCCGCTGAATGAATTGACATTCATCAAGAGACAGTAGGGATTGTAACAGAGCAGATGGCGAAGTGATGAGCTCCTGTTTTACTTACCCTTTGTATCTGTCTAAAAAATTTTGCAGCCATTAACAAAAATTTGTATAACTACTCAAATGTATTAGATCAAAAGTGTAGAAAGGTCAGTGAACGAACGAAGTGAGTGGTGAATAAGTGAGTGAATAAACATAATATTTGGGTGTAGCTGAATGTGGCGGTGGATCATTCACTTCTTCGATTCAAGCAGACATTCTTTGTTCATTAACGCACTCACTCCCGCACTCACTCGCTTCGCTCGTGAAGTTCGTGTATTGTGCTGTATATCACACCAATCAACTAAAGACTTACTCGTGTTATGGAAACATATACATTAGCTACAGGCGTCGTATATGAGTGGGTGACTAACGTCACCAAATACGCAAGCAAGCTGTAAGCTTTCCCCCCACCAAACGGTGGAATACCTGATACAACTATAATAGGTAATCGTTTCTAGTCATACTTAGCAGTCTCTCAGTTCTACTTTTTATAGGTTTCATTTTAATGTTTGTTCACTCACTCGCTGTAAGTTCATTCGTTTAGTTATCCCTCCATGATATTGTTTAGATATCCCATATAACGTTGGTTCACTCACTCACTCGCTTCGCTCGGAAGTTCGCTCGTTCGTCCGTTCAGTTATCTCCATAATGAGATTTTGTGCTTTAGTTTTCTTAGCTGTACCGTAGTAGTTTGATTTCTTCACCCCAACTCAACCTTTTTTTAACCTTCTGTTTTAGTTCACCAACGTTTTTCAGTTACCCTCGTCATTACTCACCTCCTACATCTCTTGCTACAAACCTACTGCTTAATCCTCTTCGTCCGTCTCATAAAGTCATCTCTAATGCTAGTAATAAATAACGCCCATGAGTGGTTCGCACTCCTGACTGGGCAAAGTCCGTTTTGAATCTTTGATTCGATGCCATGTTGGCTGGCCCTTTCGGACCTAATATTGATGAATTGTCATGGATGACCTGAATATTTTTGAGGCCTGCAAGTGGCCTAATTGTGAATATATTATGCATCTTCCGCACGAGTTTCCGCTCGTTATGTCTCCAATGCTATTGCTTTTGTCGAAACCTCCATCTGTAATTATCCTGTCATCTTTCATTATTTTTCATTCTCATTCTTCTCATTCTTATTTTCATTCTTCTTATTCTTCTGATTTCATTCTTCTCATTCTCATTTTCATTCTTCTCATTCTTCTCATTCTTCTCATTCTTATTTTCATTCTTCTTATTCTTCTGATTTCATTCTTCTCATTCTTCTCATTCTTCTCATCTCCTTCTCCTCATTCTCATCTTCTACCATCCAGAAACCACAATATCATCAAACTCAAACTGATATCCTTTCCCTTGCTCCTCCTCATACTGTGGCAAATCAAAAAACTTTCCACTGAGATTCTTGAAAGGATAACCCTTCTTTGCATCAACATTGGTGTTGACCAGAGAAACAGTTGTCGAACGCGTCAAAGTGCTCATCAACAGATTCGATTCAATATCCAGAGAAGGCGAAATGGTCCTCGAAAGACCATTGATGCGGAACTCGTCTTCATCGTCCTCAAAGTCAATGTCAAGATCTGAATCTTCCACAGTGTCGAGTTTTTCAAAATCCTTGTAGTTGCCAAACTTGAACGATTTGGACTTTTCTGGGACTTCCTCCAAAGTGAACTCTTGGGGAAATTCATCCAAAGAGCTCTCTTGGGGTAATTCATGCAAAGTGTTGGGAAATTCATCCAAAGTGTTAACGTCTTTGAGTACACTCTGCTTGATGGTGGCATCACTGGGTTCACTTCCCTCCTCGTCAAAGGTCAAAAATGACTCTATCACCTCGTCCTTATTTTCCTGGATCAGTGGCATTCCAAGCTCCTTATGCGACAAGCCATTCATATCACTAATAAGCTCGTTCAACAAGGAAGTCTCGGTATCGTTGAGCTCCTGGAACGATCTCTTGTGTGATGTCACCTCCTCTGGTGTGGTTACTGGAGAGTTTGGACTTGGTATCAGTGATGGGTTGAATACCAGCGTGTCAAACTCTGGAGATTCCTCATTATACTTCAACACCATCTCTCTCAAGTTCTTGTACTCATGGATGAGCGAAAGTAGAGTCGTTTTCAAGGAGAGATTCTCACGTTCTACACACTGGATGCTTTCCCTTAATGCATCTGCATCTGCGGACCACAGGACTGGTACATCAGAAACGACTTTAACATCTTCGCGATCGCATTTCTTGGTGTACTTCTTCCGAGGCTTGACTTCCTTTTTGGGCTTCTTTTTTTCATCCTTCTTCTTTTCGTCACATATGGGCTTTCTGCCGGGTTTGGGTCTAGGTGGTAGCACCCATTCTTTCGATGTTTTCACTATCATCGGAGTGGGGGAGTTATTGGATTGGATATTGGCTGAATGTTAGTAAGATATGGAAGATTGTGGAGGAAATTGTGGAGGTGAAAAGTACACCTGTTCGGGTATATTTTTCCGATGATATCTCGAAATGCCGACGGAGATTTCCGAACCTTAATGATCGCTTATTGTTGGTTTGTAGGAGTCGAATGAGCCTTGTCTTGAGGCTGTTCTGGTCTATGATCTGGGGTCTCTTTTCTCTGGCTTTAGTCCTTTTGGCGTAGTTTTTTCATGCTGTAGTATGTTGCTGTTGGCTCTTGATTCATCTTGATTCGTACTACCACGCTGTCTAATTCCCTCTTTCGGCTCTAACCTGGGCCTACGTACGATACATGGCTATATCATGGTTTGTGGAGATTGCTTTTTTGCGAACTGGAATATATATATTAGTCTCATCTCCTGTCGGAAAGAATCGGGATAAAAGTTTATACAATAATATTTTTGTCTGAGTCTGAGTAAGAGCAGGCTGCGATTGGCTACAATATTACACAAACGCAGCAATGATTGGGAGTCAAAAGTGAATTGCCGGTGCTTTTCCGCAGAATACCAAGACAACAGAGAGGCTTCTGGAACGCCCGGTGCAAATGAGACACGGATAAAACATCTCCGGTGCTGTTGGATCCTGCTGATCCGAACATACCACCAAATCACGCACTAATTCCACGGACTTTGGCACAATCGCTACTGCACTTAAGCATTCATAACACAAGAACCCCAGGAGTTCGCTGAATTATTTGCTTTTGTGGTATCCGCCAGGCCGCCACGGAATAAGGTTCTAGTAATATATTGTACTAACGACGGAGTAGCAGTTGTAGTGCCGAAACTGGGGTAGTGCACGGACAATCCGGGTGGCATCATCCATAAATTTCCGAGCTTTTGTTAGAGCAATCAAAGAAGCAATCTACGTAGGCTATGGAAAGTAGTGGCTGACCCAAGCTCGGGCTCGTAAATCAATGCATTGGAACTAGCTACGTGAATAATGACGCGATCTGCTGCAACTTGGCAACTTGTATTGAAAAAATAGAGTGCTAACCGAGAATGGAAATATGCTACCGTAAACACACCCCGTTCAGGATTTAGCACCCGAGGAGGAAAGAACGTCCGAGAAAAGGAAGTCCGATGTTAGGAAAGAGACACTTTGGTTAAACCTATAGAGTATGTCTCGAAGACTAGGTTGTATTATGGATCAAGAGCTGCATTGACGTACATTATGCGGGGTTGAAATCGTACCATAAGAGCTGGGGAAAAGGAAGCGGAAAAACGAGACGAGATAGTTTATCTGCGGTGTTATTAGTGTTTTGAACAGAGTGGTTAATTTGAGTTGATATATTGAGTGGTTTTATTTGGATTGAAGTGGTTTGATGGAGGGTTTGATCGGTCGAGGGTATTTGAACCGGTAGTGTATTCGGGTGGTTTATTCGGGTGGTTTCAGAATTGAGTCAAGGGTATGAATGCTACCAAGTGCTTAGTAGTATACAGGCAACCTCCAGAAGGTCTGCCAGATGTTGATTTCACTGTGTGTAATAAAATTGATGACACTCCCAAAAGCTAGAGCTGATGTTGGATATCCGAGCTTCCGTTAACAAGACCGGGAAATCGTTATATCGGCCCCGAATAAAAAATAAAAACAATGATTCCGCCCAGGATCGAACTGGGGACGTTCTGCGTGTTAAGCAGATGCCATAACCAACTAGACCACGCAACCATTTGTGATGAAAAAGTGGATAAATGAAATAAGTCGTATTTGACGTTGATAGTACGAATTTTGTAAAAAATGGAATACATCTATGTAAAAAAAAAAATGGTGTATGCCGGGGGAAAGCAGATCGGGTTCAGAATAGAAGGGGGAAGGCATTGTTTGTAGAGGGGGTTTAAATTTGACACTAACATGGTACCTATGCTCATGTGAGTAGATAATTTTCCTCCTGTATAGTAATACACCCATGTAAAAAAAAAAATTATAAAGTTTGCCAATATTTTGGAAATATGTTTGCAATGATGAATACATTCAAGGTTACCCTATAATATTGACAGTTTACGAGTTCTTTCTCTAAGACCAGGTTTGACTAAAAATTTCCAGGGAGTGAAATCCTCCGGTCATTCCTACCTGTACAAATCGAGCCTTAGACATTAACTAATCAGGTGCGTAATTCTGAACTACTATATAATGGTAATTTTGTATATGACGTAATGAAAAATACGTAATGTAATGTTTCGATGTAGCCCTAAGTAGTACTAATAACACCTTGATGCAGTACTGATACACCTTGATGTATACTCTGATAGTAAAACCTATGAACCAAAGCAGTGTTAGAGTACGAAAGAATTTGCACTCACCCCAACGGGAAAGTTGACTCAAGTAAAGTATTCGTGAGGCTACTCAACCATAAATAGCCTATATAATAGTGTAAAAAGGCTACATAGTAGTGCATATAACAGTGAATTTAATGGTGGCCCATAAGTGCTGTCAATGAAGCTGCTAAGTGCACAGATGCGTACTTGCAAGTCCCTTATATTTTTAAATACATGTATTACTATACAGGAGGAAAGTTATCTACTTACATGAGCATAGGTATCCCATGTTAGTACCAAATTAAAACCCCCTTCGGCGTTAAAAATGTTATCTTCTCATTTTTTATATGGCAATATGTGTAAGAAAGAGAAACAAGAGATCAGGAGGGTTGGCCGAGTGGTCTAAGGCGGCAGACTTAAGATCTGCTGGACGATTGTCCGCGCGGGTTCGAAACCCGCACCCTTCATCTTTTTGTTTTTTATATCGACAATTTCTTTGAAGCCTGTCACATGTACTTTTTGGTGATGGCGACTTTTGGGGAATTATGTGCAGTTTGTTAGGTAGCCCACACTAGGTTAGGTAAATATGTTAAGGTAAGTGCATTTTGGGCCCTGAGTTTTGCAACACTGAGCTACATCCTAAATTTAAGCTACGCTTATTATAAAAAACAACTTTTACTTTGTTTAATTTAAACTACAGTGGTCTCGTCTACTTTGCTTTGGTCATAATGCTTGTTTGAATGGTTTGTGTTCTTACACGATGCTATAGATGTTCTTACAATGCTTACAGTGCTCTTATAGTGTGCTCTCAATTTTACAAAAACTTTTACAAATGCTTTCACGTATGTTCTTGAAGTACTTGTAATACGCTTTACAGAATGCCCATCTTCGTTTTCGACCGGTCCCCCTTATTTTGTTTAATACTACTCACTGATTTCACTTACTTCACTTACTTCACTGACTTCACTGACTTCACTGACTTCACTGACTTCACTGACTTCACTGACTTCACTCGTTCAGTTTCGCCTCACTGCTGCAATGGCATAGAAGTCGATGGCTTCAAAACCTCTCCACTGATGGTGCTCTCTCTCCAGGCCGTGGTGATTGTCTTCGGCTTGGTCAAAAAGGTGATGCCCGCCTTACCATAGAAGTTCAAGTCACCCAAGAATGAGCCTCTCGAACCTGTGAAGGAAAACATCGGCAATGGCACGGGGATCGGAACGTTAATACCAACCTGTCCCACGTCGATCTTCTTGTTGAAGTACTGTGCAGAAGCACCAGAAGAAGTGAAGAGAGAAACACCGTTACCATAAGGATTGTTGTTAATGAGCTCGATGGCCTCATCCATGGTCTCCACGTTCACCACAGCCAAAACAGGCGCAAACACCTCCTCATCGTACACTCTGTGGCCCGGCTTGACACCAGTCAAAATGGTTGGGCCCAAAAAGTTGCCCTTAGCAAAACGCTCTTCCGAAGAAACATAGTTGGTTCCATCCAAAGCAAGCGTAGCACCGGCAGCCACAGAGTCCTGGACAATTTCCTTGGCCTTGGCAAGTGCTTCTGGGGAGATCAAAGGACCCAAGTCCGAAGACAGATCAAAACCAGAGCCAACCTTCAACTTCTGTGCATCGGCAATTACGTCACTAACCCATTCCTTTGTGCGTCCAACAGTCACGAGCACAGAAATAGCCATACATCTCTGACCAGCAGCTCCAAAGGCCGCACCATTGAGAGCGTTCACAAACTGCTGCTTGTCAGCATCAGGCAAGACCACAAGGTGATTTTTCGCACCCAAGTTTGCTTGTACACGCTTACCCAAGGCGTTTCCTCTTTCGTAGATGTACTTTCCAGCCTTGTCTCCACCCACAAAGGTCAATGCCTTGACTCTAGGGTCTTCGATGAGCTTGTTCACAGTGTCATGCTTGCCGTGTACAATGTTGAGCACTCCAGGAGGAACTCCAGCCTGTGCAACCAAGTCTGCGATGATCATCGCAGCACCAGGAACTCTTTCAGAAGGCTTTACCACAGCAGTGTTACCAGTGACAAGCACTAGAGGGAGCGACCACAAAGGCACCATGGCGGGAAAGTTGAAGGGGCAAATGGACCCAATAACACCCAAAGGTTCTCTGATCATCTTTGTCTCCATGTCTGTGGCAACTTCCAAGGTCTCTCCCTTCAAATCATTGGTGATGTTACAGGCAGCCTCAGCAACCTGCAAACCACGGGTTACATCACCAATTGCATCAGCAAACGTCTTACCCTGCTCCAAAACAATCATTGCAGCAATTCTGTTCATATTCTCGCGCAATAACTGCACAAACTTAAAGGCAATACCTTGTCTTCTGATCACCGAGGTCTCCTTCCACAGAGGGAAGGCCTTGTGAGCCGCAGTAATTGCGTTTTCCAACTCTTCTGGGGTGGATTGTGGTACTTTTGCCACCACGTAATTAGTGGCAGGGTCGTGTATATCGAACCATGTGTTGGACTCAGATTTGAGAAGCTTGTTGTTGATGAAGCTTGGGGTAATGTATGGCTCTGTAGTAGGGGTAGTGTGGTCACTAGGGTACGAGGTTGTGGTGCTCGTAAGCGCAATAGTGGACAGGCGCCTGACCAATCTCAACAGAGTTCTGACCGATCTGGACAACATTGGATAATATTATTTGAAAACCCTGTTGCTTTCCCGCATTTATATACCCCACGCTTAGCGGCACTCCAGATCCGCAATCGTCACGTGCACTTCCGAAAAGGGTATATCGAACGCGGAGGGGGTGGGTTTCCGAGCGGCGCAGAAGGGCCGGGGTATGAAGGTTGTAGAAAGGGAAGTGATTGGGTGAAGGGGGTGAAGGGAGTGAGTGAAGGGACATTCTGGGGCAGAAACGAGAGTGTGAGTGTATGTTGTATCAGGGAGATTTTTTGAACAAGTGGATTTTCCAAGATTTTTGTGATTCAAGAGAAAAGATATGGGGAGTGATGGAGGGTGACGGAGGGTGATGCGATGGAAGGTGATAAGATGGAAGGGTGGTAGAGTAATTTCCGAGTCGGGTTCTTACCATGAACGAACGAGTTATTGCAATGAATAAACGACGTGATTACACTTTGCTAGTGTATGTGTTTCAGAGCTATGGATTTTTCAAGCTCATGTGAACTATTCGATCATGTGAAGATGAAAAATAAATTATAACTAAACTCATGTGGAAGATAAATAGGCCGTAAGCGAATTAAAGAGGGATTTTGTCTTTTGAGGTTTGTGAAAGAGCACGACCAAAAAGAAGGAGGTTGAGAAGATAGTGGGCGGCTTTGTTGACGAGAGGTTATAGTGAAGAGAAAGTGAAGCTGGCGAAAAAATGGAACGCTTGTGAAAAGTAGAAAATAAAGCTGAGGAAGGAAAAACTGAGAAAGTGGGAAAGTGGGAAAGTTGAAAGGCGGAAAGCAAGAAGCTAAAAAATTATGAAAGTGGAAAACTAGGAAATTAGGAAAGCAGGGTACTAGGAAAACAGGAATTTGGAAAGGCAGGAAACTAGGACAACAGAAAGCTGGAAGGAAACTAAAATCTGCAAGCAGAAAGCTGAGAAAAGGCTGAAAAAAGGTTGGCGAAAAAAGGCAGGAGAAAATAAGGTCGCGAAAATAAAGTCGCGAAAAAAAGGTTGGTGCAGGCTGGTGGAGGCTAATGTAAAGGCTAACGGAGGCTAATGGAGGTTGGTGAATGATGGTGATGGCTGATGGAGGCTCGTGAAGTCTGACAAAGGCTAACGCGAAGGCTAATGCGAAGGCTAATGTGAAAGACTGGTGAAGGCTAATGTGTGACTAAATTTTTGTGTTTAGGCCAAAGTAATAAAATCAGGTAAAAACAAATATAGTGACGCGGGCCAACACATTGTGATGAAATGTCCTATATGTGACCCTACACTTATAGTTCCGCCTACTACTTCTGTGAGCTCTTGTTGGTATCGAATTAAGTTGTAATATTGAAGATGAAAATTGACTTTTGTCACTTTTTTTGCAGCCATAAAGATTTTAGTCATGATTTGGTTAATCAGTACACGAGGCTCTTACAAATAATAGAAGAGTCACTAGTGATCCTATGGAACCTGTAAGGTACTGGTAGCACTAGGAAAATAAGATTTTTAGCTAAAACATTAGAATCAACCAGAGCATATTGACTGGTTGACTCTATCAGTAGAAGAAGTAGCTTTAAACCAGATCTCGCTCTACTACTGACTCATCTGATGATTGTATTCCGTGTATCTTAAGTAATGTTACTCAAGTGCTAAACATTTCAAAGACAATTGACAAAATCTTTTTACGACCAAGCCTACATACAAAAGTATCTAAGGAAGTGGCTGGTTCGAATAGAGTAGAATTGGATGTAATAGAAATGGTTCAAGGAAAGTAGGATTTCTACTACTCCCACTATCCCACACCTCCATTTATATCCACTCACTCACTTGGCTCGCTCATTCCGTTCGTTCGTAGAAAGGACTCCTTGAACAACTCATAAGCTATTCTCAGACCTAAATTTTCAACATACTCCCTCAAGAACGGCCCAGAATTACCTTTCAATCTTAATTCGTATTCTCTCATAGCTTCATCTTTTTCAACTTCACCTCCGTATATCACAAGGTGCGCTTCTTCGCTTGCATCCAAAAAAATTCACCTACACTACATTTCTAATTGATCAAGTTTTATGACTGCACAGGAATACCGAAAGTTCTACTCACATGATTTAACTTCCACTATGCTTCGTTGGTTCCACAAAAATCTACCAACTATGCAACTCCGAGCTCTCACTTCACTCACTCGCTCACTTCACTTTCTCACTTTACTCACTTCACTAACTTCACTCACTTCACTAACTTCACTCACTTCACTAACTTCACTTCCTCACTCACTTCACTAGCAGTTCGTCCCATCAAACTTCTGCCAACTTCTGCTTCTCTGGGCTCCACACATCATAGTACAAATCCAACAAACATGACGTAGACCATGCCTGGGTTGGACTCAGATCCGCACACAACTCACCATCCTTTTGCGTCAACTCAGTCAAACCAGCCCAAGGTGACTCCTTAATCCACTTAATTTGCCCCTGCAAACGCTCATTCAACTCCCTCAAAACCTCAACAGACGTGCTTTCGAACTTGCCGTTGCTGATCTTGGCGCCCTTGAACTTGAGATACGCACGCAAAAAGTAGCCCACACACCAGACCCACTCCGGACCTTGGTGGTAGTTTCTACCCTTGGACGTCGCAAAGTCGTCATTGTCCACACCATTGTTGTAGTATGGCCTGTAGTTGTAGTCCAGAGGGTCCAAGGTCCTCATGCCCACAGGGCCTCTAATTACCTTATCGGCAACGTCAATGGCGCTGATGGCATTCTCCAAGGTGAAAAGCTCAGGTGCAACGCACATGGCAATCGCAAAATTGGGCCTCAACTGGTAGTCTTCGTACTCCTTGCCCAGGCCATACAAGTCCTTGTAGATCCCGCGTCTGTTCACAATACGCAGGTTCACGGCGAATTTGTCATCATCTGCGGGATCGTTGGGCACAAAGAAATGCTTCTCAAAGTTTGCCTGCAACAAGGCATCCCAATCGGCAAAGGTGATTTCGCTACCGTCACCGCGTGTAACGCGGTCCCACTCGAATTTGCCCGCGTGGTGCAACTCAATGACCCAGCGTAAGGCGCTCTTGAGCAAGCCCTGGAGCTCGACAGCCGCACCATCACGTGGAGTTCCTGGGATTCCCTTCGAGCCAGCACGTTCGCTCTCGCCCATCTTGTCCATCCAAGTGCCACAATTATGCTGGGAGCCACCACGGACAAGTCCAGTTTCCCAGTCGATACCTGCCAGCACGTTGAAACCCTCATCAGTCATTTGCGAGTCCAAGTTGGGGCCTGCATTTGCCTCGCGGTACTTGATACCGGCAGCATGGCGAGCAAGAATTTCGTAAATGACTTCTTTGATGGAGCTTTCATAGCTGAAGGCGTTTTCGGAGTCGTAAGGTACATATGTATCGTCCTTGGGGAAACGACGCTTCACGCGCTCGTCCAAAATCTTGTAACCCTCGGGGACCTCTTTAACATAGTCCTGGACGGCCTGGATGAAGAACCACGCTGCGTCACGCGCATTGTACCGCGGGTTGCGGCCAGCATCAAGAAGGTTGGGGATGAGACCGTGCTTCAAGGTCTGTGCAAAGCCAAGAATGTGTGCGCGCGCGTCCTCGTATCGACCAGGCACCAACATCAAGCCGCGGAATGAGATGAACACATCACGTCCCCAGCAGCGCATGTAGTCACTACTGAAGTGTGGCAAGCCAGCGGCAATCGACGGAACCTGCTCAAATGCACGCAATGAGGTGTTGTTCATGCGCCCAAGCATCTGGACAGAGGTCAATGCGAGTCTTTGCACAAAGTTAGTACTCTGCTGGATCTCTTTAGAGAAGAGCAGCAAGGCACGAAGACGAGCACATTCGTAGGCAATGCCCGTGATGAGCGCAAAGTGGTGTGGACGCAAGAAGTACGGCAGGACACGCTTGATTCGGTCGACACGCTCCTCAAGCCACTTCTGGAAGTGTGCAATTCCCTCGGACTCAAACTTGTCGAGTCTCCTCACGACATAGTCCAAGGCCCAAGTACCAGCGCGCAAATGGTCTGCTATGGCACTGCCAAGGTTGTTCAGCCACACAACACCACGCAACGCGGTGTTCCATCCCTCCAACCCAGCATAGGTGAGTGGACCGTGACCAGGAATGTCATATACGCCCTCATGGCCCGCACTGGCATCACGCTCCTCAGCCTCACACTTGTACAAGACAGCATTCAAGTCGTACAAGTCCAACTTAGAGGTTGCGGCAATCCCATCCTTGGTGAGGAAGCTTTCGAGCTCGGCCCCACAGTCGGGGATTTCGGTCAGGAACACGGAAATGGAGCCTGCGGGAAATTCGTGTTCGTCAACATAAATCACCAGCTCATTGTCACTGTACTCCGCTCTCGGGGCTGCAAGCTCCACCACCTGTGCGGGAACACCTGTGAGCAACTTGTCGTCATGCTTGTACTCACCTGTGACTTGCAAGGCATAACTGAACTCGTGCTTGACCTTTGTTCCGCCGAAGCGGCACGGTTCCAAAGTCTCCGGAGCGACGTTGTGGGAGAACTTTGCTCTCGCAACCAAGAACCATCCGCGGCCAGTGCGCGCGTTGTGGCGCTGTACAGTAATGTACTGACCCTGGTGGTGGATATATGTCTCATGGTCACCCAACACGTCCTTTGACTCTTCAGCAAGCTGTTTGCGAATGGCATAGAGACGGGACTTGACGAAGCCAACAGATTTAGGATCAGTTGCTTCACAGCTCACATAAGTTCTGCTCTCGCCCACCACATCCAACAACTTCGGATAGAGCTCGTCGTAGCCGTAGACAGACCCAATTGCCGACAGGCAGAAGGCCACCAAGGCCGCATTCGGCAATGTGTCTTCTGTGGTGCGCTTCTGCGCAGGCATCTCGTTGTCGTGGGTGCAGTCCATGACCAACGCATGTGGAACTTGACTGGTCAAGACCTTGGGGATACCGACCTGCGAAAGACCTGCGTTGAGCGTGTTGTTCAAGTCCTTCTTTTGCGGGTTCAACGCAAAGGCATCCAATGGCAACCATGTGAAGGAGCCAATTGGCCGGCCACCGTGCTTGTGCACCAAAGTGGACAACTCAGCCACCGTGTGCGCCTGCATGGCCTCCCTGATCAAACTGTTGATACCCAACTGCTCGACGTAGATCTTGTCCATCTCGGCCGAGCCGCTGAAAAGCTCTGCCACCACGTAAAGGTTGGGGTTCTCACGCCGTGCCGCGTCGAGGAGCCTTTCGCCCACATGGAGCGGCGTTGAGTGGCAGTTGTCAATACGGAACCCATTGAAAGTGCGTGCACACTCTTGGGTGTACTCCGTCATGCGCTTCCACAAGTACGGCGAATCCTCAGGTCCACGGCCATAACGCAACTTGATGCAGTCGCCCCACACAATGACCTCACGGCGGAGGTATGCACGCAGTTTGTCTGAGGCAAAGTCAATCAAGGGGTTACCGCCCCAGATCCAGCCGTTATTGGCGAGTGCATAATCGCGACCGTTTGATGTAAAACGGGTGAAATATGGCTCCGTGAGCGGTGCGTCCTCTGACACTGGTCCCAAACGTGGGCCGGAGTCTTCAAGGCGCATAAAGCGGATGCGTCCAAATAACTGTGACTTCACCGAGCGCATGTCGTCGTCGTACTGAGCATAGAGTGGGGCATTGATCTCGTCAACAATCGCCCCGCAGCGTGCTTTCAAGTCTTCACCCTCACCGTACAACTGCTCCACGATGCCACGCACTTTCCCGGCATGCAACACGTTACCAAAGCGCAGGCCCAATCTAGCACCTGGAGATGCAGACTTCTCGACAAAGGCAGCAATGTCGTGCAAGCTTGCATTCTTCAAGTCTTGGGGCACATCCACTGCCTCGGCCTTGGCGGAGTCCAAGTCCGCAAGGAGCTGTGCGCGGTCAAAAACATAGTATTGCCACAACTTCAACACGTCGAGCACGTGTGGCTTAATGCCGTTATCGACGATGTTGTGGATGTCGGCCTCGGAGCGGATTTCTCGCGGGAGCCCGTACTTTTCCAAGTTGGCAGAAAACTCAAGCAACTTTGCATCCAACTCGATGGCTGCAGTCAAGTGCGGTGCGGTTTCGGCGTTGTAGCCTGCATCCGGGTGCTCGCGGATCCACGCCGAGTTGTTGGCGGTGTGGTTCCACACAATGTCGGTCAAGGTCAAGAGGTCATGCTTACGCATGGTGGAGGAGATGGTGTGCGCGGCCTTGGAGTTGTCCGGGAAGATGTCCGGGTCATAGCGCAACTGGTCATAAATCAGGTAGGGCGAGTTGGACACGCCTCTTTGTTGGAGCGGCGTGAAATGGACCATGTTGTATCCCTTCGCGGCCACACCGGCAAAAAACTCGTCCCAACGCAGCAAGTCGCCGATCCACTTGGACACGACGGTTTCAATGTTGATAGCATTGAAGGGCAAAAAGTGGCCATTTTGCGTCAAGTAAGGAGGGACATTGAAGTAGAATTTGCGAGTGGTCTTGTTGTCTCCATACGATATGTAGTAATTGTAGGCACCAGGGGCGAAGATGGGCACCAGCAAGATCGGATCTTTATGGAATGACGCCTCAATTGGGAGCTCCTGATACTTCCCACGGTCGAATGCGTCATCTGCGGTCTTGGGAACGTTGGTCTTCAACACTGCTCGTTCACATACCTCCAGGGCAGCGTTCAATTGGAAGCGGAGTGTGAAAAGCGGGCCGGAATGGTCCTTGGGGAGGGCTTGGGATGGGAGAATCAATACACCATTTTCAACCGCCTCGTTGTTGACGGGTTCGCCTGTGTTTGAGAGCCGAAGCAACACAGTACGAGTCATAAGATGTGGTAAAAGTATTTTAGCAACAATATTTATGCTGGAGAAAAATACGAATAAATGTCATCATAGTGCGGAAAACATGGAATAGTGTACATTCGGAGCATGAGGGACTTAAGCGGGTCAATTGAAATAATTAGGGTATTTAATGGTATGCTGAAGCCGGTAAACCAGTACATGTAGTATCTACTAGTTTGAGTAGCTACCAGTCATAGTATATACTTCAGCTAATCGCAATGTATAAGTTCCTACATCCTTTCGATTTGCCGGAGTAACTCGGAATAATTATCGATTATGCCACCTATTCTACTTCAAGAAGGTCGGAGATACTGACTTTGTGCCATAGGTTTTGTGTACTTTCGAAGCTTTATATTTGGAGAAGCGGGGTTAAAGCGGGCGCCCTCTTGGTTAGACTTAGGGGCAGGAACACTTGGGTGAGGTGGGTTCTGGAATATGTCGGAGGCGTATGAAGGGCTTGGTATCCTCGAAAAGAGTTTGCGGACATGGATGGTTGCTTATCGAGTGTCACAAAGACGAGAAGTGGGGTACACGGGCTAAAGTGCATCATACCACTACCATTAACTGATAGAAAGAGGGAATCGAACTTGGGGTTGAGTTTACTTTTTTGAGACAATGTTTTATACCACTAGGCCAGAAATAATAGAATTCGGGGAATCGAACTTGGGTAATTATGACGAGAGGTGTTCATATGAACGCTCTTCACCACTACGCCAAAGAGAACGCAAATGTCGGAATCGAACTGATGCTATTGAGAGGAAAGGAGCATTTTCAAACTCATATTCTTCACCACTACGCCAAAAGCTTTAGAAATTATAGAATCGAACCCGCGCTTCACGAATTTTAATCAAACTTCCTAAGGGTGCGCTTGACCACTACGCCAAACAAATATAAAAATCATGGAATCGAACTGGCGCCTCTCGAGCATTTTTCACACTTCTTATGCGTGCTCTTCGCCACTACGCCAAAAATAATGAAAATTACGGAATCGAACTGGCGCCTCTCGAGCATTTTTCACACTTCTTATGCGTGCTCTTCGCCACTACGCCAAAAATAATGAAAATTACGGAATCGAACTGGCGCCTCTCGAGCATTTTTCACACTTCTTATGCGTGCTCTTCGCCACTACGCCAAAAATAATGAAAATTACAGATTCGAACAGGTGCCTTTCAAAAAATTTCCTCGTACGCATGCTCTTCACCACTACGCCCAAAAATTGGCGAGAACAGGGTTCGAGCTTCTGCTTCATTCAAAAAATAAAAAGAAGGGGCATACTGGGAATTGAACCCAGGGCCTCTCGCATATTTGGTTTCCCAAAGCGAGAATCATACCACTAGACCACACGCCCTGATCTTGTTTATTTGACCATATACAAAAGATGTGATTCTCGTATAAAACAATCTACTTTGGCTCCTGTATAGTAATACATGAATGTAAAAAAAATGCGGATCGGGTTCAGAATAGGAGGAGGAAGGCATTGTTTATAGAGGGGGTTTTAACTTGATACTAACATGGGATACCTATGCTCATGTAAGTAGATAATTTTCCTCCTGTATAGTAATACATATATAAAAAAAAAATTGTGTAATGGTGCGCTACCTGTCGTAGACATTTTTTGAAAATGTTGGGACTCATGCCGGCCATGTAACTTCCAAATACGGACTAATTCACCTACACGAGCACTGGACTAATAGATAAACGTGTTCGCCGTCCTTCAGTAATAGGAGGAAAGGATTAGAATGTTGCCCTAGAAGCATATTCGCTTAATGGTGTCCCGAATGCATGTCCCATGCAAATGGGTGGTTTCAGTATACCTAAATTGGTCTTTCCTTCTACCCTCAATAGGAAGTCCAGCAATCAATATCAGTGAAGGTCTAGTAGGTTTAGTTAGATATAGTTAGATATAGTGAGATATAGTAGACTATAGTAGAATATAGTAAAATATAGCAAGATATAGTAAAATATAGTAAGAGCGTAGGTAATCCCAGTAATAGGTATGCTCTGTAGCCAGTCATGTATCGTTAAATAAGCTAAAATCGCGTGTGGAAACTTTCGTTTTGAGCCCGGCCGCACGGATCACATTGATTTAAAAAATTTCATTGTCAACGCTGACACATGTATGGAAGATTTGATTTCCGCACACACTTACATGAGTTGCGACGCAGGGTCCACGTTCCTCGTCAGAGTTGTAACCTCTATGCACCCATTAAGGTATTTATCATTTGTGCCCATTTTTTAAGGGTGATTCCTCAATTTTTCCCCAGAGTTCGATCGAATTCCAATCTTTTCCAACCTCTCCGAACTCGTGTGTGTACTTTGCCTTACCAATGCGTGTTGACTTTCATATATCCCACTTATTGAACCTTATGTAACAGCGAGGCTGCCTTAGACCTTATCGCCCCTCTTCTTCTCCGCACTTGATTTCAGGTTTCACACGCACGGCTAATAATCAACTAGCGTTAATCTCCCCGGCGCCGACCACGATAGCGCCAAGGATCTCGGTATCCTGCACTTGAATACGTGCATTAAAAGCCGTGTGTATGATAGATGCCATGTGACAAGAACTCTTGTGAGGTCGAGCTTGACTATAACTTCCTAATTAGGCAAGTTATCTTCAGCCGTCAGTCTGAATCGAGCTTTTGCCGCACGGATTTTTTGGACTTTCGCCCGGTGGTTTGCAACTTCACCCATACACACCACACGTGGGTCTCAGAGCCACCGTGAGCACTGGGTAACACCGTAAGGCAAGAAGACTGGGTCCACGTGGAGCCATGACGGGGAGAGTTGGGCTCGTAACGAATATTTTTTCGCAACGAAGCTACTTTTGCATATAAAGAGAATGATTTTCTCGAGATTAGATAAGAGCATCAGACTAATATTTAAAGTACCCAACTAGAAAACTAATATTCACAGTAAACATGGCATCGAGAGACCTTCCCCGTTCGCTCAACGACCTATGCCTAGGGTGGACTCGTCATTTGTCCAATGAAATCACCTTTAACAAAAGCAATGATGAGCTCATACAAGAAGACATTCAGCCTGATGAGAAGGAAAAAGTGCACAAGGTTCAGATGAAGAACTTGTGGCCTGCCTTTGTGTCTGGTGCTGGTCTTTTCTCTGATGGGTACGTGAATAACTCTATTGGAACGGTTTCCAACTGCTTGTCACGTCTTTATCCCAAGGAGTACAGCCACTCTAACGCCATATCCAACGTCTCGTCCATTGCTTTTGTTGGTACGGTTGTGGGTCAGTTGCTGTTCGGGTACATTTCAGACCGTATTGCACGCAAAGGCGGTATGATGGCCGCTAACATAATGTTGATTGCATTCACACTTTTATGTGCCGTAGGCACATGGGGCGCACATGGCTCGCCCTATGGTCTTTTTGCAGCATTGACGACGTTTAGAATGTTTCTCGGAATTGCAATTGGTGCTGAGTACCCCACGGCCTCGGTGATTGCCTCGGAGTTTGCAAACATGTTACCTGCAGGAAAAAGAAACCGGTACTTTACGTGGTTCACCAACGCAATGATTGACTTTGGCTTTGTTATCTCAGCATTCGTGCCGATGGTTCTTCTCTGGATCTTCTCGCATAGGCACTTGACTGCGGTGTGGAGGTTGACACTCGGGCTAGGTGTCATCCCACCGCTCTCGCTTTTTTTCATGCGTTTAAAGATCAAAGACTCTGAAGCTTTCGACAAGTTGAATATGAAGAAGGTAAAGAAATTCCCTCTTTTGCTCGTCATCAAGTTCTACTGGTTCCGTCTTGCGATCATCTCGATTGTGTGGTTCATCTACGATTTTTCTGCGTACTCTTTCGGTATCTACTCTTCCTTCATTATTGAGGCCGTTATTCCGGACAAGAACATTTACAAGACCTTTGGCTGGAACGTGGTCCTTAACTTGTTCTACATTCCGGGTGCGTTTTTAGGTGCGTTGTCTGCTGATTACATTGGTCCACGTTTGACCTTAGCCACAGGTGTGATTCTCCAGGGTGTCATTGGTTTTATCATGGCTGCATTGTACCCTACGCTCAAGCACCACATCGGTGCTTTTATTGTTGTTTACGGTATCTTCACCACACTTGGTGAGTTTGGCCCTGGTGACAACATTGGGTTGCTTGCCTCCAAGACCTCTGCCACCCCCATCAGAGGTCAGTACTATGGTATTGCTGCTGCTGTGGGCAAGATTGGTGCATTTGTTGGTACTTGGGTGTTCCCGGTCATTATTAAAAACACAGCTCGTCCAGGCACTGACAGAGGTAACCAGATGCCATTTTACATTTCTTCAGCGTTGTGCGTCTTTTCCGGTCTTTTGGTTATTTTCTTCTGTCCCTCGGTTGGGCAGGATGCCATCAACAAGGAGGATGACGACTTTGTGGAGTACTTGCGGGTCAATGGTTACGACACTACGCAGTTGGGAAGTGTGGTGTCGAGGCGTGACAGTGAGGCTACTGAGAGTGAGGCTTCTTTGAGAAAGGAGAAGGGAGTGATTGTAAGTGAGGAGGCTAAATCTAACGCAGGGTAATTTTTATGAGATATGTTCAAAGGTTGTAGAGCAACGAGCGAGCGAAGCAAGTGAAGTAGTGAGTGGTGATGGGAGTGGTGATGGGAGTGGTGATGGAAGGGAGAACAGTTGTTAGAGGGATTTAGTGAATCGGCTTAATAAAGTATCCAACGGCATTAGTTATCAACCCAGGTATACCCAGCACTTGGTGAAATACCCAGCACATTTCACACCTGAAGAATTCAAACTATTTCTACCACTGGTCTTCCGCTCCCGAAGTAGGAAACACCAAAATACACTTCCACCTATTATCCCCAACCGGTTATCACAGCTCTGTACACCGCCTCTATCAGTGGAGCACTGGAAAGCTTTCTGGACTCGGCTTCATCGGTTAGAATGGAAAATCAATCACAACTTAGAGGAATTACATCATTTCCACTTTGGTCATGTCCCTGTCACTGTGCGTGAACCGGGCCCCCATTTGGTGCGTTGTGCCCTCTGTTATATAGAACTTACACAAACCAACTTACTACACCACCTTTACGTCACCTGTGCCTGCAGCCGGTACTGGTGGGACCTACTACAATTTCCACACCCCCTATCCATGGATCAGCTTCTAGCTCCAGTCAACCATGATACTACACACCTCCACAAACTCAACCACTTTGTTGCTACTGTTAAAGCTGTGTTTAACAGAGAATTCAAGCGCACCGGCGTAGATCACCCCCCATATATAACGGACTGGGGACGGTGGTGGCGGCCGGGCGCGATAAGCCGCCGATATCATTAATCTTCTGGTGATCCCTAAACCGAACCTCGTCTAACCCCGTTTAGCTCTTAAGCTCTATGGGGGGACGACGATGAAATGCTGACCGCCATATGCGCCAAGAGAGTGTCATTTTCGCCTCTAGCATATGCACGGGGGAACGCGGATCAGATTCAGAATAGGAGGAGGAAAGCATTGTTCGTAGATACTTTTTCTCCTGTGTAGTAATATATGTAAAAAAAAATCATTTTGCTTAAAAAAGAACGGGGCATACTGGGAATTGAACCCAGGGCCTCTCGCATATTTGGCTTCCCAAAGCGAGAATCATACCACTAGACCACACGCCCGATCTTGATTATTTTACGTATAATCAAAACACATCATTCCTGTGAAAGCCTTGATTACATTATCTCCCAATGCGGTAAATGACGTTTTCTTATCTTAGATACTTATGCACAGCTTGATCACAAGCCCAAAGAGTTCGGAAACACATGGCTATCGACAGTATACTGGTGACAATAACCGTACAATTATATATCCATCGCCACTGTATTAGGTCAATAAAACCTGTACCGCAAAGCCTCACTCCATACACATCTGATACACACCCGCATCATCCACCCAGCATCCACCCGTAATACCCACACATATAACCCTATTCCATCATACACAAGCACATTACCTATCAGTTGCACCAATTACTCTCTGTTTAGCCACTAATTACACCTCTATTTACAAGCCGTATTTAGTCGACTGTGTTCAGCAACAAAATTACGTGCAGGTCACACAGCATTCAAAACGAGGAGGAAAAAAACAACTTTCTCGTCTTTTAAGTTCCGTTCATATCAGTTAAAGCCCTATCAAACGACAGCTCTTTACTACCAGGTGATATCAGAGGCCTATTGACTGAATAGATTGGATAGATTGACTCCGATTATAAAAAACAAACACTTCAACTGCACCGGAGTTGCCATACCGATACCACGCCACTATACCACCACACGCTAAAAAAGGATACAACACAAGTTCATCACATTCGATCACTGTATCAGCTCTATAACCATCACGAGACTGATCACAGTAGAATTCCAACACGTATTCGCAAGCGCCCGAAACACCTAACCAAAAGAAAACACTCTCTATGGGCTGCTGTTGTAGTTTATCCCGGGGTGGCGATGGAAGCCATGCCCCTCTCCTTCTCGCGGAAAACGAGCGCGAGGCCATCTCAGCGCTTTTACAGTACCTTGAGAACCGATTTGATGTGGACTTTTTCTCCAATGGTCCCTTACGAGCATTAAGTACGCTTGTATACTCGGAAAACATTGACTTACAACGGAGTGCCGCGTTGGCTTTTGCTGAAATCACTGAAAAGGACGTTCGTGAGGTCAACAGAGACGTCCTTGAGCCCATCTTAATTCTTCTCCAGAGCAGTGACTCGGAGGTACAACGAGCAGCATGCGGTGCGTTGGGCAACTTGGCTGTCAACACCGAGAACAAAATTCTCATTGTAGAAATGGGAGGCTTGGAGCCGCTCATCAGGCAAATGATGTCCACCAACATCGAGGTACAGTGCAACGCCGTTGGTTGCATAACGAACTTGGCCACGCAGGACGACAACAAGTCCAAGATCGCGCGCAGTGGTGCCCTTATCCCGTTGACCAAATTGGCCAAGTCGAAAGATATCCGTGTTCAGAGAAACGCCACAGGTGCTCTTCTCAACATGACCCACTCGGGTGAAAACAGACAAGAGTTAGTCAACGCCGGTGCAGTGCCGGTATTAGTTTCGCTTTTGCTGAATGACGACGCAGATGTGCAGTACTACTGTACCACTGCCTTGTCCAACATTGCTGTTGATGAGGCCAACAGAAAGAAGTTGGCATCAACAGAGCCGAAGCTTGTCAGCCAGCTCGTGAACTTGATGGACTCGCCTTCGCCTCGTGTTCAATGTCAAGCCACGCTTGCTTTGAGAAACCTTGCATCCGATTCTAGCTATCAGGTGGACATTGTCCGCGCCGGTGGATTACCACATCTTGTACAGTTGCTCACTTGCAGCCACCAGCCGCTCGTGCTTGCCGCAGTTGCATGTATCCGCAACATCTCGATCCACCCATTGAACGAGGCCCTCATTATTGAAGCTGGTTTCCTCAAGCCATTGGTTGGCCTTTTGGACTACCTTGACCTGGAGGAGATCCAATGCCATGCTGTGTCGACGTTGAGAAACCTTGCCGCCAGCTCGGAAAAGAACAGGACTGCATTACTCCAGGCCGGTGCCGTGGATAAGTGTAAGGAGCTTGTATTAAAGGTACCTTTGTCTGTGCAGTCCGAGATCTCTGCGTGCTTTGCTATCCTTGCGTTGGCAGATGACTTGAAGCCCAAGTTGTACGAGAGTCACATAATAGACGTGTTGATTCCGCTCACGTTCAGTGAGAACGGTGAGGTGTGTGGCAACTCTGCGGCTGCTTTGGCCAACCTCTGCCTGCGTGTGTCAAATGAGCACAAGGACTACATATTGAACAACTGGTCCGAGCCTGAAGACGGAATTTACGGCTTCTTGCTTAGATTCTTGCAGTCTGGTAGCGCCACGTTCGAGCACATTGCATTGTGGACCATCTTGCAGTTGTTAGAGTCCAACAATTTGGAGATCAATGCGTTGATCAAGGAAAACGAGGCCATTCTTTCAGGAATTAAGAACTTGAGTGCGCAGCAGCAGCAACAACAGGGTGGTGCTGAGGATTTCGAGGACCCCAAGGTGGAGTTGTTTAATTTGACGCAGCAGATCTTGCAGATACTCGGGTGATGAGAGGAGTCTACTTTCTGGCTCTGGGAGTCATTTCTGATTGCTTGAGGGTGATGTGTGGGCTAAGAGTAGTCTGTTACGGCATGTACTTTGAGTAGAAGAATAAAAATAGTATCCTATGTATTTAAAGGCAGCAAGGGTGGTTAATATTGTTTAGATTGTGTGTTAGGAATGTGAATGTGAGTGTGAATGAACATGAACCTGTTGAACGTTACTGAACATGAGTTAACATGTTTCAGTGGATACGAACTAGGAACACCACTCAGGAGATACGAACTAGTGAACACCACTCAGTGGACACTCAGTGTGCCTTTTACTTACCTGGATCACCCTTTAAAACACCTATAAAACTCGCAAAGTTGATTAACATTGTACTTTAACATTTAATGGCCCAATACTATCTAGACTGACTAAATATGCGTCATTTACCACCCTTTTCGTTATTTCCTCGATCATCCTGGTATAGCCACCCTTTCCTCTTTTCTCTTGCGCAGTTCTGTACTCTTTGAAATGTGTGTCTTTTCCAATCTATCAATAAGAGAGGATTCTGATTTCAAAGATGACAGCATAGAAGCGGGGCGTTTTGTCGTTTCCAAATCCCTACTTGCATCCACTGTGTCTTTCTCGATTCTTTTCTTTTCCTTCTCTATACTATCCTTATCTTTCTCGTCCACTTTGTCTTTAGCCGCAGACTTATCTTTCTTATCCACTTTGTCTTTGGCCGCAGACTTCTCCTGCTTGATCCTCATCTCTTCCCTCATCATCTCCTCGTACTCTCTCTCCACTTCATCATCCTCGACCGTACCTCCCAAAACATCAGATATCTCTCCTACCTTTGCCATCTCCTCCTCTAATACATCCTTCAAATCATGCAACTCATCCACATCCACCTTGCTGTTCATCTTCTTCAACACACTCGAACTTTCTGCAAGCTGATCGAACAACTTGGCGTTGAAGTGTGAATCGTCAATCTTGAGCTGAATCGCAACAAGTTCTGCGTGTGATGCGGTCACATGGTCGTAGGACTTCTGTACGCCACGACGCAATCTGAGCAAGTGGCGTGCTCGAGTGGCGTTCTTTTGCACATCGACTGCAGCGAGATCCAGATTGAGCTGCGAAAGACGCTCTTCTTGTGATGATGCCATGAGAGACGTTTGGAGAATTAGCGACTGGAGATTTGCCATCTTTCTATCATTCTCCAGGATACTTCCACCAAACTTCACATATTCCCCATCTACTGTGCACTTCCCTTGCCTGGAAAGGTAAAGCAACACCAAATCAAGACTTTCATCTGATATCGAGTCTTTCTCAAGCTCGTGCTTCAAAGTGAGCTTTGTGTAGACGTTCCCCTTTGGTGTGCATTTAGCAGCTGAGTCTTTGAGAAGCTCCACGTGAACATAGCTGTGTTCTTTAGGTACCCATCCTACCCACTTTGCGGGGGACAAATAAGACAAGAATGTGTCTGGTGTTTTGAACTTGGAAAGTGGGATGAGGACTCCCCTGTGTACTAACTCCGATATCACAACCTCCACGTGAGGCTTTCCATAAATTGGGTGGGTCAAATCATTCGTCAAGGTGGCTGTGGATAGCACAAGTTCGGGGGTCACTATCTCTTTCAAAAGAGAGTTCCATGCGTTTATATTTGCTTCATATCCCTCCCTGTTGAGCTCCTTGAGTTTGGAGAAGTCAGAGTATAACGAGTTTAGCCTTGTTTCTGTGAAGTACTTGTGGTTTTGCAAGATCTCCATTGATATATAATTATTAGTTTTTGCCAATATTCTATAAAGATAGGAATTGGATAAGGGAGAACAAAGATGATGGAACGAACGAGCGAGCGAAGCGAGTGAGTGAGTAAGTGAGTCACTAACGGACTGACTGACTGACTGACTGACTGGATACGATAGTATACAGGCTATATGAATTTAGGATACGATAATATAGACAGGTTAGCGAGATATACGATATTTTAGACGTTATGGATAAAACACTAATGAAAACGTACTCGCTAGGGCCTACATAAATTATGTAGATTGCAAAATTGGCCTTTATACTTTGTAAAGTTAGAAATCAACACTAACTAGTGACTAAACTACCAGTACTGATGAGCTTAAACACTAACGAGTGACCAACTACCAGTACTGATGAGCTTAACACTTTTAAAAAAATGGCTACTCCTCAAGCTCATTATTATCTACACAAAAGCAAACCCATGAACCAGCGTCATTCTATTATCTGATTATTCTATAGTACCCTAGTCCAATTTCCCGACTCATTCTTGTCATCATCATCGATTCATTCCCACCCTTATCTTATTCTTCTATCTTCAATCCATCCAAACTCAACTCCACGGCATCACGTAACCTATCCACAACATCCAAAATGGCAGTCGCAGCAGGACTATCCGCATAGTCATCAAAAAAACTCACGCCATTGTCACAACTCTTCCCAATACGCGGGTCCAACGGTACCGAACCTAAAAATTGCAAACCCAACTCCTTGCATAACTGACGTCCACCACCGGTGGTGGGCTTGAAAATCTGCGCCTCGTGCTTACAGTTGGGACACACAAACCCACTCATATTCTCGACCACCCCCAAAATCTTAATGCCGGCTTTCTTGCAGAAATCAATCTCCTTTCTCACATCAAGTAAGGCGACCTCCTGCGGTGTTGTGACGATAAGTGCCCCGTCTATCCCAACCTCCTTCATATACGATGTCACCAGCAAGTGCTCGTCCGAAGTTCCAGGAGGTGTGTCAACCACCAAATAATCTAAGTGATCACCCCAGTTCACATCCTTCAAAAATTGTTTAATAAGACCGTTCTTTTTGGCACCACGCCAGATAATGGCGGCATCGGGGTCGGGGAGCATGAATGAGATGCTCATGAGTCCAAGATTATCGGCCACATACACAGGAGAAAGTCCCGAGTTTGACTGGTGAACTGATTCTCCTTCGGCACCCAACATTCGAGGAAGAGATGGACCGCAAATGTCCAAGTCCATAGCACCAACTTCCAAGTCTTCGTCCGCAGCAAGTGCCCAGCTGAGCATGGACGTGAAAGTGGACTTACCCACACCTCCTTTTCCAGAAAGCACAAGGATTTTGTGCTGTATGTGAGAAAGACGTTCGTTAATCATGGGCAAGTCTGGATCGGGACCCTTGGGCATTTGTGACAGACATATCTCTTGGTTGGCACACCCTGCACATGCTTCATCTTTACCGGCCTGTTCAGACTCCGGACCAGGACAGTGTTCGGGTTCAGGTGCTGCCAACTGAGGTGCTGTTTCTTTAGTAGGTGACATGATTAGAAATGAGATTATGTAAGATGTCCGATAAAAGGAGCGGAAAAAGGATTCTTGAGGCTTACTGATTATGGAAGAACAGGATGGGGTATACTAATTCTACTGGAACTAATAACTTGTGCTATTTTTGAAATCCAGATTCTTATAGTGATTTTGGAAGCAATACATAAAATGAGGGGCTAGCAATATCTGATTTTAGTAGCAATCATTTATAAATAGAGATTCTTTTAATAGTTGTAGTCGAATCTTGATGGAACCTTCGAAAAAGAAGTCGATGAGCAGATTGTAAGGAGTAATATGAAGATGAAATTGGCGAGTTTTGTTTACATTGGAACTAATCACTATTGGTGCTGGTTATTGAAAAATATCTTACTAATAGTTTGCATCTACTGCATAAACTACGTTGAACAAAAGTGTTTGTTAAAGAGATTATCTGACGTACCATTTCCGAGCTACTGCAGTAACATTCCTCTGTAAAAGGTTTGAAGATTGTGGTAATTGACAAGATATTAAAATATTCAACCAGCTCTACAAGGAGTCAGACAATCGGTAACATAGTAATAGTACCATAGCTAATCATACAACTCGCATGTTATAAATATACTTTATTCCTTGCACAAACCTCCTCTTCGCATCCTTTGTGCCAGCCAGCGCGTTGATCGAGTCAAGGCTACTAACGGGTCGCTTCGTTACCGGGACTTGGCATACACAGCACGTGACTAATTTTTTGTAAAGATCAAGAGAAGGAAGGTACGCCTAGTAAGGCTTTTCAGGACAAACAAAAGGGAAGTTCTAGCTATGGTTTCAAAGGGGGTTACCATAATTAGAAGCTTACAGGTCTGATGGATATGTCTTCAGGAAATGCAGCAATTCACAATAACCCCCCCTTGCAGAACTCCTGCTATGTGTACAGCGCTGACACGGATCAAAAAATTGCCTCCTGACTCCAATAATAGAAACCTAAAAATTCTTAGCGATCTAAATACAGTAACAAAATTGCAGCCAAAGGAGTGATGGAAAAAGTATAAAGTGGGTGAAAGTCCTCGAGGTTTAATCATCATCAACATGCAATCTTCATCTCTTATCACCATCGCTAGTCTCATCGCTTCTTCACTGGCCGCATACTTGAACACCAGTCTTATCACCACAGACATTACTGTGACTGATTACACTACATACTGCCCTGAGCCAACAACCCTCACCGTCACAACATGTGAAAACAAAAAGTGTGGACCACACGAGGTCACTGTGACTGAAGCATCCACCGTCACTGTTACTGGTGACTGTGTTGTACCAATAACATACACATCATTCCCCAACAGACTTAGCACACCTACCCCATACCTGTCCACCAAGACATCATCACCCACTATTGTGACCACCGATGTCACAGTGACTGAATACACTACATACTGCCCAGAGCCAACAACCTTCACTGTGACCACATGCAAGGACAACAAGTGTGGCCCACACGAGGTTACCGTAACCGAGGCAACCACTGTGATCATCACTGAGGACTGCGTTGTTCCAACCACATACACTTCTTCCACCGAAAAGCCCACCACAACCAAGTCACACGACTCTGTCGCTCCAACGCTGTCAGTTGCTCCAGTTACTGTGACTACTGACGTCACTATCACGGGCTACACCACCTACTGCCCAGAATCTACCACCATCACTCTCACCACTTGTAAGAACAGTGAGTGTGCTCCTCATGAGATTACTGTGACTGAGCCAACTACCGTGACTGTTACTGAGGACTGTGTTGTCCCAACAACTTTCACCACACGCACTGACACTGTCACTATCCCATGTGAGAGCTGCGAGAAGACCACTTCTTCAGCTACTACTGAGACTAAGCCAGCTACTACCGAGACTAAGCCAGCTACCACTGAAACCAAGCCAGTTACTACTGAGACTAAGCCAGCTACTACTGAAACTAAGCCAACCACCACTGAGACTAAGCCAGCTACTACTGAGACTAAGCCAGCTACTACTGAGACTAAGCCAGCTACTACTGAGACTAAGCCAGCTACTACTGAAACTAAGCCAGTAACTACTGAAACTAAGCCAGTAACTACTGAGTCAGCAAAGACTTTGAGCACTTCCTCTGCTAAGACTACTCCAAAGACTGTTGAGCCAGTTTCTACCACTTCTTCTCCATCTTCTGTGATTGTCATTTCTAGTGCTGGTGCACCTAGACAGGTTGTTGGAGCTATCGCCGGTTTCGCTGCTGTTGTTGCAGCTATTTTTTAGTGAATTGATTTTTTTCCTATTTAAATGTAGTGGCTGCAAATATTTTTTGATGCGTCAAAAAAAGAAATAGTAAACGATCTCGAAGGGATAAAAAATCGGGAAAACGCGTTTTTCGACCTCAATAATGAATAAATTTTGACAAACGTATCATTAAAACACTTCAACGTAATTAGAGTAGTAAAACCGAGAACATTCAATTGTTGCTTGATGTCATGACATTACGCAAGCTAAGTGTAGAAGCATTGAGAGATGCTGCAAGAGAATGTGATTTTCAAAAGAAACGATACTGTAAGGAGTTGTAGCACGCAAAAAAGAAGATTAAAGTACATAGAACTAAGATGTGACTACGAAGCTAACTCAAAAGACTTTCACTCCATCGATTGGTATATTATCACGTGTAATCAAGGTTTGTTTTAAAAAAAACATACCTATATTGGCTATATCAAAAGAATTCAAGGCCGATGTGCAAAAGTATGAGATCGAACCCCTTTAATTTTGTTGCCCGGCTTCTGATTTCTGGCAGGTTCGGCTCTCCGTTCTTGTCAACGTCGGTTTTCCGTTCTTTTTTTTTTGCAGCCAATTTCGTTTTGTAAACTTTCCCGGCGGGTATAAATTTTGTAAATTTATACAAAAACTTCTTTCCACAAACTACTCTTCTTTATCAAAAGGGAGAGCTGACAAAAGGAGAGGCCAATATTCACAGGAACATGTTTCTGGCATTGACGGGGTCTTATTACACACGTATGTTAATCTTTGTCACACTGACATTCTAGGCCTACATATTTCCGAGTGACTGCTTGCTACACCAACCAGTCATTACCAGCACTGTGTCCACAAAACGACAGAACTGGCCATGGTTATGGTAGGTATGAAGAAGGAGTGTAAATGTTGTTTTGTGGACAGTGTTTGCAATGCTGCGATACTTACAGTGCACTGTAAGTTGAGTGGCAACGAGGGTAGCGGTATACACTGCTAGTCTCACGTGGGAGACTATATGGTCCCCCACGGCCATTGGGGGTGACTGGTCATGGTTACCGCTGTATGGGCGATCCCTACGGTCAGCGCATAGTAGGAAAGGGGCACGCGTTTGGGGGGTGTACATACGCATATTCCCCAGCAGCGTGCGTAAGGGGGGGAGAGGGGGAGTAAGCAGGGGAAACATGCAGCCCCCTTGCGCAATGTAGGGACAGTACAGGTGTATTAAACCCAGGGGTAGGAGTGCGAGGCATTATTTTTGGGGGTTTCATATTGACTACCTTTTGAAGCAAATACTCCTGCCCGAAAATGGTTAATAGTTCAACCTACACAATTATACATACCTCATTTACGAGCTCAACATACCCTCATTATTTCAGCAAACCTTCAATACGCCCTCATTCTTTATCGAACTTTCAATAATACATACTTTTTTGTCTATCGAACCAACACACCTCCTTCTAACTTATCTATCTCCCTATGCAACATCTACTCATTCCCCTCTATGCATCCACAAAAACTCATTATTAGCGTCTTTACCAACATGCAAGACAATTACTCCAACAGTTTTACCCTCAACTCAAAGTAAGTCTTGTCAGTACCTCCAAGAGGCAACCTGGAGATTTTTGCAGCAACATCACAGCCAAACCTCTCCAACGCAAGATCACCGACTTTCTTCGAAATCAACGCGAGTGCAGTGCGCTCCTCAAAGGTGTCTCGGTTCTTGGCCGCAGGGACAAGGTCAAGCAAAAGAGAGATGGTCTTTTCATCATCTTCATTTGTAAGCAACTTGAAGTAGTTTTGGTAGATACCAGCGCCAAAGTTCCAATCTGTCACTCCGCAGTTCTTGGGAAACTGATTGAGCAATTCAATCACCTCACAGCGTAAGAGGGGATCGTTGGTGATAACCGTCTCCGGCCCCAACTTCTTCGTGATTGTGTTGTGGGCCTCGTTCCACATGCGAGCCTGAACAAGGGCACGGCACTGACCGCGATAATCGCCCCTCAGTGCATCAAACATAGCCACAGCCTCGTTGACGAGCTCGCGCGGAAGCTTGTACACATCCACGAGCTCATCTTCCAGGTCATCCACCCCGCCGGTCTTGATGTACTGGATGTTGTCGATCACCAACAGCCTCAACACAGATCTTGCCTTTTCATCATCAGAATGGTGAGCATACACATACAGGGCCTCCTTCCAGAGGCCTGATTTCTCCAAAAACGCACCAAAGTCAAGCGACAACGAGTCGAAGAAAGATGTGCTGAATGTGTGGGTTTGCTTGAGAACCTTGGTCACGATCCATTGGAGCTTGGTGTTGAGCGCGGTTCCCAAGAGCGACTCATTGAGTATGGCGTCCTCATTCTGCAAATCCTTATATATTTTCAAGATTTGCACGATTGGGCGCGCTCCATTCTCCTCATCGATCTTTTCACTTTCCAAGACCTCCGCAACCGTCTGCGTCTTGACACCATACATGAGCCGCACACCCAAGGCCAAGTTCCACGGCAATGCCAACTCAGAGAGATCCCCGGTTAAAATGCGGTACACCTTGCGGATGGCTTCGGGCACGGAATTGTGCATCCATTCTTTCAACTGATTCGCTGCGAGCTCCTTCACCTTGGAATTATTGGAGTCTGCAACGGTGATGATGCTTGCGAGATGTGCATTATTAGATTCGAGAGCAAAGTCAACGGCACGCTCCAAGTCCCCAGCCACCATGGCGGTGAAGATGCGTTCAAGGGCGTCTCCACGGTGCTCTTCGTATAAAGATTCGAGAGCAGGGCGGTTGTACCACTTGAGCCAGTCTAGAAACAATTCTCTGCTGCGGAGAAGTGTCGCTTGGTCGGCCTGGTCCATGTCTGTCTGTAATTCGAGTTTGTTGGTGTCAAAGAGCGCAGAAGCAAGACGCAACACTTGCTCTTCGTCCACAGCCAAGTCATTGCCGAGATCCTTGAAGGTCTGCTCACGAACTTGCTCAACCACGGGGAATCCGTTTTTCCTCTTTGCAAACGCCGAGTTCGCCAACAAATGACTGATGATGCGTGGCACGTTGTTGGGGTATATATCCTCGTCGACTTCCACCACGGCTTTTTCCCTGGCTTTGCTGTCCTTTTCGTCCTTCTCGATCTTTTCGTTGAATTTTCCAAATAAAAGCCCATCCAAGTCGTCCAACTTGCGTGCATCGGTCAGCAATGGGTTCAAAGCTGAGTTGATGTCGTTGGCCAACTCCAACTGTACGAGCCAGTCCCTGGAGACAGGCACATTCGCCTTCACCTGGAGGTTGGTGAATACCGAGTCGTCTGCAACTTCTGGCTCATACGCCTTCTCCCGCACAATGTCGTTAAAGTCGGCATTGGGCGGGAGAACACTCACAACCTGCTTGAGATAGTCGAAGTTTGGAGCCGCAATTGATGGAGTGGATGACGCTGTCGACGTGCTCTCCTCCGCATCAGCAATAATCACGTCCTCATCCTCGTCTATGCAGTCTTGTTTCAGGTAGTTGCTCAACCTTGTGCTGATCTCTTGACTCACCAAATCCCTCTTCATCGCCAAAGGGCCCTCCTTCTCGTCCACATCAAAGTGAAAACGCCCGGGAACATTGGCAGTCTGTTCCAAGTACTTGGCCTTCTTGAGCTCCTGATCAAAACGGTTGTTCTCGTACACACGCGAATACTCCATCATGCTTTCGCTTTCGTGCTCGTCCTGAACCCGCTTCAACTGCTGGAGATGCTCGATGTTTGTGGCACTATCGCCCTCGGCAATGTCGTCCACAAGCCCCCACACACTAAAGTGTTTCACACGGAATACCCACTTGAAAGTTATGGGGTCGTAGGTCACAAACTCAGTACCCACCTGCAGCTTGAGGTACTTGATGAAGTCCGCGTGGGAAGTGCCGTCGCGTGGCTGAACTTGCTCCAATGTGATGGTGGCCGGTGAGTTGACCCCGAAACCCATGGGGTCCTTGGATTCTTGCCCAGACTCGTCGACGTTGGGGTGCATGTAGAAGTACTTGCGGCCTATTTCAAACTTGTTGCCGAAAAGAATCTTGTTCAAGGTAGTGCCCTTATCTCTCGCCTTGTGCACGTACTGAGTAAGGTCCACAGTATAGTCATATGCAATCTGCCCGTAGCCAATGCGACCGATGATGAAAGTCTCCAACAAAGCAAGCTTGTCGTCGGGCATCGCCATCAACTCGCTGACTGACGGCGTGCACCAGTACCCCTCATTGGCGTCAGGGTCGTCGACGTCAGGGGTTTTCTTTTGCACCTTGACGCTTTCGCCTTCTATCTTGCTTCTTTTCACTGGGATTTCGATTTCATCCTCTTCATCGTCGTCATCCTCACTAAGAATACGCCGTCTTTTGGCTGTCAAAACTTTGTCCGCATCGATCAAATGGAAATTGAGCGGCTTGGACTTGATAACCAAGCGCTTTATGCTTGCAGCACTACGAGCATTGTAGGCTGCACGGATTGGCTGTGGGCGTTTTTCCACCACTGTTGGTGTTTCGATGGGGTCTATGGTAGTGAAAAGGCCCTTGATGGACGTGAGGTTGGCAGTAGTGGGGCGAAAGAGCTTGAGTGCCAGTCCGAGCTTGCCAAGAAGCGATTTCTTTGGCTTGGATACCTGGGAGAAAGTTCGCTTGCGTGTTGTTTCTTTGGTGTCGGCAAACAACTGCAGCGTTACCGATGCTGGTAATGATTCCCCGGTGTAGTTGATTGATGTTATGGCCGAATCTGCGTTGTATGGGTTGGAAGAAGAAAGAGAGGGAGCAGAAGGTACGGACGTTGGGTTTGAGCCTAAAAAGCCCGACTTGGCGGCACCGAGTCCTGATGTGGAGTTTCCAAACAACCCAGAGGTTGTACTCGTAGAATTAAACAAGTTTGAAGTGGGTCCTGCAGTTCCAGGTCCTGCAGTTCCAAGTCCCGTAGATCCAAGTCCTGTAGTTTTCGTGTTTCCAAACAATCCTGATGTCGCAGAAATGCTATTGCTTGTACCTGAGTTGCCAAATAACGAGGTTGTGTTTCCTCCTGAGGAGTTTCCCAACCCATTGGTTGAGCTTTTTCCATTGGTTGAGCTGTTTCCAAACAACCCTGTGCTGGTATTTCCTGAGCCTTTTCCAAACAATCCTGTATTGCCTGAGCTGTTTCCAAACAACCCTGTGTTGCTATTGCTTGAGCTGTTTCCAAACAACCCTGTGTTGCTGTTGCTTGAGCTGTTTCCAAACAATCCTGTGTTGCCTGAACTATTTCCAAACAATCCGTTTCCCAGACCGCCCAGAGCAGATGGCGCAGTGCCAGTGCCACCGACACTGTGTCGTTTGGCTGCGCTGCCTGGTTGGGTCCATGTGTTTAAGGACGCCATGATGATGAAAAAGAAAACAAAAAATGAAAAAGAGAAAAGAACAGTGAATAAGAACTAGTGCTAGAAAGGAATGTGTCGTAGTAGACGTTTTGAAGGGATGAGCTGAACGGGAGTATACCGAGCGGGTTATATAGAGATATCTGAACGAGTAACCCGCGTATAAACGTTATATAGAGATATCTGAACGGATGAGCGAACTGAAAAATCGAGAGGAATGGGTCATAGATCGAAAGTATGTACTGGATAGAAGTGTCATGAAAAGAAGCACAGAAGCAGTTGGGCATAAAAGCAGTTCAGGAGAAAATAGAAGCATGATCGGTAAGATGTATGTGAGTGAGCGAGTGAGTTATTTAGTGAGCAAAATGAACAGAGGAAGAACTAGAGAGTAAGACTTTTGAAGATGCATGGAAATATAGTTTGTACACATTTCACAGCAGTCGAACAGGATAAACGCTATGTATTATTACAGAACAGTTTGCCATGTACGAATGAAGTTGAACCATGAAAATACCATGGTGTAAAGAAAGTTATCAAGATTTGGTGTAAGAAAAGTTATGGCGTTGTTGATAACGTGGGTGTAGTAAGAGAAAGGCATTGTATAGCAAAACAACATTTACAGACGAATCATGCCGATTTCACAAATACGGTAATTCAAGACTTCACATGAAGGGAAGCGGATAAACGTTAGTTCATTCATACGATCACTCAGTCACCCACTCAGTCACCCACTCAGTCACCCACTCAGTCACCCACCTAGTCACCCACTCAGTCACCCACTCAATCACCCACTCAGTCACCCACTCAGTCACCCACTCAGTCATCCACTCAGTCACCCACTACTCACCCACTCAGTCACCCACTCCCTTGCTCTTTCAGTACCAAAAAGTCCACATTAGTGGACAAATACTGGCCACCCTTTCCCATCTGATTTAGCAATTAGATGAATCTAAGGCCCCTCTATTTACAACCTAATCGCAATAACAGTAGAATTGTACAATCATTTTAGAACGACTTTCAGTCTATACATACACCTTTTTTCAAGCAGATCACATATTTTTGCCAGAAATCTCATAATTGTCTCGATCATTTTAGTACATACTAGTTTCCATCCAGTCGTTGATCAAAGACAGTGACAATCCATTGAAAGGATTTGGAAGTTCAAGTTATATTGCCTATTCTGGAAACTCATCCAACTTTTTCTCAGCCGTTTGAAAAAAAAAGAAGCTCCGATACCGGGAGTCGAACCCGGGTCTGCTCGGTGAGAGCGAACTGTGCTAGCCGTTACACCATATCGGATTTTTATATCAAAATAAGGGCATTTTTGTCTAGTACGAAATTCTCCTTTTGCATATATGTTTGCCATGAGAGTGACGCCTCTAGCATATGCCCGGGGAAACCCGGAATAGGTTCAGAATAGGAGGAAGAAGGCATTGTTTGTAGAGGGTTTTTAATTTGATACTGACATGGTAAACCTATGCTCATGTGAGTAGATAATTAGCTCCTGTATAGTAATACATCTATGTAAAAAAAAACCGTTAGGGTTTCACACTCTGATTTAGGAAGACTTGTAACTAACTTGTTTATTCAAAGAAGGCTAACTAGGTCATATTTATACCGGTACGTTCAGGCTCATGCCTTTGGTCCAAGATGGGCCTAGTACGGGAAGGTTTCAAGATATTAAGCCGAACACGACCAGAGTCTGGAGTGGACACGGACTTGCTTCGGTTGTCAACGTCTCATCGTATACTAGTACTGTATGCAGTCCTGATAATAGAATAGTGTTATATACTGTCCTAGCACCCCCAGTGCCTTACATAACCATGTTAGTATGAAATTAAACATCTCTCGAATCTTCATTCCTTAATTCAGAACCCGATTTGCGTCCGGTCATAGGCGAGGGTGAGACATTCTTCCCTTTGGCGCATACGGCGGTCAGCAATTCATCGGATTTTTCAAGCACAACTAGAGATGAGATAGGTTGCTCTCAAAAAAATAAAAAAGATGCTCCGATACCGGGAGTCGAACCCGGGTCTGCTCGGTGAGAGCGAACTGTGCTAGCCGTTACACCATATCGGAATTTTATATCAAAAAGGTTGTATTTTAAGTTAGCACAAATCAGCACCGTTTTGTAGTGAAATGTAGGATAAAGTGTGAGAATGAACCTGGAAGCTACTTAGAAATGCTTTTAGGTGTTCTCCGTAATCATGTATGCTATACATTGTCATGTTATGACACACATTTTTATTTAAATTGTCTTCATTCACATAATCTATTCACTCACACTATCCTCACCAGTTGACTTAATATTTGCCCATTGATTTATCCTTCATTAATTAGTTTATCTCATTTTACCTCAGTCAGTCAGTAAGTCAGTCAGTCAGTCAATCACTCAATTCACTAACTCACTCACTAACTCACTCACTCGCTTCGCTCGTGACTGACACTCTATTCATCAACTGTCCCCTCACCTCCCATCTACTCAACAACCTCCACCTTCTTAACACCCTCAGCAGAATTCCAAAACCCGTCAAACTTCCGCAACCCTCCCTTCATGCCATACACCTTGTTCGGAATACCCACATCTACCATCCAGTGGGTGGTCTCGCCCAACTCCATCAAACCATTCTTGTACGCATGCAAAATACCATTGATCGGTAAACCCAACAGCACACACCACCGACACTCGATCTTGAGCAGCGCAGGCGTGCTGCTGAGTGTCCCCGAACCTCCATCTATGCCGCTCGGGATGTCAAATGACATCACCTTCGACAGCTGCTTGTTACACCACTTGATTACCTTGGTCAATATAGCCACATCATTCTCAGTATAGTACAAGTCATCCAAGTGCTCATCGTAACCCTGCAACGCATCGATAATCAACTCCACCGGCGTGTTCAACTCATGGTTGACCACATGCAACAAGTGTGCAAAGTCCCCAGTGATCATCTTACCCCCACACTTTTCGAAAAGCGCCAATTGTGTGGTGAGTTCAACATCGGTGCTGTCTGGAGCAGCAACCATGAACCCCATGACCCGAATTCCATGATTGGTCAAATGACGCCCGGCAGCAAACGCACGCGCACCACATCTGCTGCTACCCACAAGCAAAAGAACGAGCGGTGGGAGATTGTGGTTTTTCCTGTTGCTCAACCGGGAAGGTCCCCCCAAGACATTGGCACAGATAAGCTGCGACAAATTAACCGCACACGCCTCAGTGGTCATCGCCGCGGTCATGCCGAAGTCGCCTGCGAAACGCTCAATCTCGAGAAGCTGAACCTGCAGGGCTACCACCACTGGTTGGCCAAACAGGTCGATGATCTTCAACTTGTCTTTGATGGGTGGGGTGGCAGCCTTCTCGACTTCGCGGCGGGGAGGGCCCTGGTTCTTGCCGATCTTGTCCCAGTTATCGGAGCCTGAGGTAATGACCATCTCGTTATTATCATACTTTTCCTTCTTTTTATTGTGGCTGACCAAGCGGTCGCTGGGGTTGACCGGGTCATTTTGCAGGAAGCTCTCAAAAACAGATTTTTTGTCAAACATCGCGAGGTTGGCTGCAAAGTCAAAGTCCTTAGGCACGCCGTTGACGCTGGGAGTGAGCAGTGGGGGCGTGGACGTACGCGAGTAGAGGATTGCGTCGTCAGGGGGGAACTGGTTGTAATATGGGTTTGAGTACGCAGGGCTGTTTTTCTTGGAAGCGCTGGAATTTGAGTTTCTTTGGTTGGGCTGGTTCTGACCTGGCTGATTCTGATTGGGGTTTGATTGGCTCACATTGGTTTGGTTTGGTTGGTTTTGATTTGCCTCATTCTTTTGTTTTCCTTTCTTGGGGAGCTGGAGGACCTTCAAGTCCGCGACATCGGCAGCATTGACGCTTTTTCCATCGATCGTGATGACCTGGGGGTCGATTTGGGTGATTGTACCGGAAGACTTTGTGCCGTCCTTCAAGAACAAGTCCACTTTGTAGTTGAGGAACTCGGTCATGGTGAAGAAAAAAGTGATGGAGAATTTCAGGCGATTTTGCTGAACGAGCGAACGAACTTCACGAGCGGACCGAGTTATGAATGAGGGAGTGAACTTCGTTATATAGAGATAACTGAACGAGCGAAGCGAGTGAATATACATGCTCATATACATAGAAAACTGAACAAGTGAACTTCGTTAAGAGATAACTGAATGAATTAGTGAACTTTGTCATATACATAGAAAACTGAACAAGTGAACTTCGTTAAGAGATAACTGAATGAATTAGTGAACTTTGTCATATACATAGATAACTGAACAAGCGAACTTCACAACTAAACGAACCAGTGAATAAACATATATAACAAATCGAGTCAACTTACGTCATAGAAGAGATCCTTAACGATAGTGCACTCAATGTGAATAGAGAACAGTAACACTAGTGTATCCAGTGTGAATAATTTTGAACAGTACTAATAGTGCATCATATCTTGGGAACGTTTTTTCAGTGATTCCGTGGATAGTATTTATCTGCTATTAAATCAGGCTATCATCAAGCCTCTCCGGAAATGTGTAAATTAAATAGTGGGAAAGTAAATAGGTTGGAAATAAATGAAATGGTTTGAGGGATGGTCTAATTGAATTGGGGAGGTCTGATAGAATTCGTTTGAAGGAAGGGCCCCATATAACGAACAAATTTGAGGGAAGTTCTTTGGTACGGGTGGATTACTTATTGCTTAGAGCTTATTTGAATCAACATATTGCGCTAATTTATAATTCTTATCAGCCTAATTATAATGCATTAATGTGTATCAACCCAAATACTATGCACTCATTTTATAGTCGTTTTCCTTGATTCTTTTGAGTATCTAATCCTTATCAGATAGACTCACCAGAGTTACTTGCATTGTGTCCCTAGTTGATGTCTGCACAAGGGTGTAACAGAAAGGTACACAAGGAGCAGTGGAAATGTACACTGTTAGCACGAACTCAAAGTATGGTGGTGGAAGTGTGGTGAGCGGATATGTAGAATCACTTACAGTCTATCAAACTACATAACATTCATTGTCTATCAAACTACATAACATTCATTGTCTATCAAACTACATAACATTCATTGTCTATCAAACTACATAACATTCATTGTCTATCAAACTACATAACATTCATTGTCTATCAAACTACATAACATTCATTGTCTATCAAACTACATAACATTCACTGTCCATCAACACTTAACATCACAAACCCATTTTAAACAAACTTTTATTCCCTCTCCTAGACCACTATAGCATATATTCTATTATCTCGTCTACCGCCAGAAGTAAAGTTGTCATTATATTACCCAACCCATCTAAATATACGCATATTCTACCATCTGGTACCCATAACGTCTGACCTCAATGTTTAGTTCTTTTAGAACTGTGCTTAAAGCTTGCAAACAGCATCAGTAGTCTCTAAGTTGGTAATATCCGTGGCTGCAAAAAAGGTCCGAAATTAAACTGAAATCAGGAAGAGAGCTAATAAAGCATACGTCTAAGTTTTCAAGGAACTATAAAGGCTACTGATTTATCCCAATCTCATTCGGACTTGTATGTGTTGTTTTTATTACAACAACCCATGGTCACCACAAGATATTGTAGTATTCACTCCTGGAAATTTCGCTTTTAGTACGTTTTCAATACCCTTCGCAAGTTGATATCCAATGGTGGAAACCAGAGTAATATCAGTATTACCGTGAACGAAATAGCACAGCCTGCTTTTTCGGTTCTGGTTTGATGACGAATTTTAACCTTGGATTCAATCTCAATATTTGAAGTTTTGATTTTAGTCAGTGCTTCATAAGTGTTCGTGTTTACTAAGTATTTTCGTATTCCATAAATATTCTCATGATCCATGATACTCATATTTCATCATATTTTCATATTTCATCATACTTTTATAATCCATCGTTCCCTCTTACTTCATCATATTCCATCACACTCTCACATTCCATCATACTCTCATATATACTCTCATTTCATCAGTGTTTTTCACATTTATCAATTTTTGTATATCATCTATCTATATTCCATAATTCATTCTCCATAAAATGATTCTCAATATATTTCTCCTTTTATAAATTTCCATATAATTTTCATACAATCTCCCACAATCCTCCATACAATCTCCCACAATCCCCCTATAATCTCCC